>BLXL01010598.1:0-23218 GCA_023170135.1 Acarapis woodi
TCCGGTTTAAAAAAAAAAAAAAAAAAAAACTGTTACCAAAATAATCAAACAAAAAGTTGAAACTTTTACTCTTTATTTATTTATAATATCACAAAAAAAGAACAACTTCTTTTTAAATAAAAATATGTTCAATATAACTTATAAATTAAAATATTTTCATTATCATAAGAGAAAAAAAGGTTTATCACGAAATATGCTTTATCGACTCTTATAAGTATTTCACGAAACGTCAAAACATTACAAATAAAATTTGAAACAAAAAAGACTGATACGAACTTACTAGTTGTATGTTCAACAATTGAAAAAACTTTCTAATTTAGAAGCAATTATTTTTCACCACAATTTTAAAGATTTTTTAAATGTGCAAGTTTCGCATGATTGAATTTTAATTTTTATAAATCCATTTTTTTTCATGTAATTCTCTTCAACATCCAATCATATTAAGTTCAGAATTTTCAAAAATTGAATTATTTGAATAACAACGGAATTGACTATTTTTCATTCATATTCTTACATTTATTTGAACAGAAATTTTTTACTTTCATCGAACTGGCCGAGAATTTTACGAATTTTAGAAACGGAAACACTTCAAAAATGACATATGATATTATTAAAGATTATTTTTTGGAATCGTTACATGAAATGAAAAAATAAAATGGTTGATCATTGAATAAAAAATGTCTATTCTATCAATTTTGTTGAGCATAAAACAACCAAATTTTAATTTGATAAATGAGAAAAATATTTTATGATATAGTGTGGTCAGAACTAGTTATAAAATTAATATTTAATTTCGTAAAAATCTAAAAAATTTTGTGTAATTACTTAGCGTGTAAATCTTAAAAATTTTTGCGTATTAATAAATTGTGTTTCCGCTTTTTTTGCAAGGTTTTTAACTTTAAAAATTTGATGATTATTGAGGATTTATTTTAAAAATACACAATCGATCATAGAGGTGTTAAGACATATATAGTAAGCAATGATTTTTTAGCAAGATTTCTTGAATATAAATTTAAACCTATATTAGATCTATTTGAGTTATTATCAATAGGTTTAATTTATTTTCAAAAAAATCATGTGAAGATTAATTTTAAAAGAAGAAACAAGCCAAAAAATTTCTCTAAATATAAATAAACGGTCGTAAATAAGTTGAATTGTTTTGAGAAGAACTTGAAATAATTTTAAAAAAAATACATTAGTTAAAAATTTTTATAATAAAATTGAGAAAAAAACTTCATTTCAACTTTCACTTTGTAATTAGTGAACGAAAAAAATTTATTTGATAATCAGACCTCTTTTTGTTCCAAGTAAATTTTTGAAATTCAAAAAAATTTTTTAAAATTTTAGTTATTATGTAAAAGAAATTTTTCTGACTTAAATAGACAATTTTTTTTGATTTTCGATTATTTGAAAAATTGTCAACACAGTCTAAATATATTGAATTCTGAAATTATACAAATCAATAAAATTTTGGCAAAACTACTGACTTTAATAACTTGGTTTATATTTTAAATTTAAAATTAAGGATTCGTAAGATTTTTATTAAAAAAACAAAAAAATTTCTACAATTAAATCAACTAATTTTGAAGTTTCAATTTGATTTTTAATATCAGATTTCTATATCAAACTTATTGAAATCGATATTAATTCAAAAAATCAATCTGTTTATAAGAATAAAATTTATTAATTGAAGTAAATTTCACAGATCTAGATTCACTCTGATAAGATTGGTTGTTTGGTATATAGATTTTTAGACAAATTCACTTTTGATTAATCATTAATTTTATTCATAAATCAATACTGCAATATTATGAAATAGAACTCAAAACTAAAAGAATTATATTTTATATTTTTATCAATTAATTAGTCGTCTTTAAATATAATATATTATAAATTTTTGATTTAATGAAAAAATAATAGATATATGAAAATAAATATAAAATAAGCATATTCATCATAAAATTGAAATCTTTTTTTTATATGAAAAATTTACCGAAGTTTATTAGATTTAAAAATTTTTGAGATTCAATAAGTGAAAATTTTTGATTAAAAAAATTCATTTAAAATGAATCAATGTATTCAGTATTATTTAAAAATTTTTTCATTTGAAAATTTCAATTTGAACATTATGCAATTTCTTATAAATATATAATAAATATTAAATTGATTTGTTTCGGTGAATTTTTTATTTAGTGTTTAATCAATTTTCGGTCACCAATTGTATAATATTTAGAATGATAACGTAAATGCTAATAAATAATAATTAACAATAAAATATTTAAAATAAAACATAAATCGAAAAAATTTCTTTGACGTTTAGAATATTTAGATATATGAAGTTAAAAAAAAAAAAACAATTATTTTTCAGACACGTCACATGAGAATTGAAAATTTTATAAGTTGTCTAATCATAACATAAAATTTATAAAATAAAATTTTTTGATTTTTGTCTTTTTAAAAATTTAATCAATCTAAAATATTAAGTATTTTTTTCCAGAAAAAAAATTTTAGGTCAGAGTAGGAGAAGAGTAATTTTTATCATCTTCGGAAGTTCTTAAGTAATTCAGAGTATGTATTCAGTATTTCATTTTAATATCTAGAAATGAAAACTATATTTAAAAGTATTATTTTTTACGATTCCTGGTGCGGTTCATTTTGAAATAAATATTTTTTAAATAAACAAGGTCAAAAAATTTTTCAATGATAAATACGATAAGTCTTCACTTAATTTAATTGTAAAAAATTTATGCACAAAATTATTATTAGAATCATTTGAGAAACATCTATAAGTTTCGTTATAAGTTTCTAATAAAGAATCATTGCATTATCAATTTTTTAAAATAAATTCAGTCCTTTTTTTCGATATATCAAGCTTTTCTTTTAAATTATCAAGATAGTTTGAGAAAATAGAATTTATTTTTCTTATAATCTTTATTTTAATCAAAAGTTCATTGATCTATTAAAAAAAAAATAATTAAAATGACGATCTTTTTTTTTTGTTTACTATCAAACAGTTTTGATTTTATGAATCTGACATATACTTTACAAATATACTACTAAATAATCCACATCAAATTCCGATACTAATTTCAAATCCTATAAATACTCAAAAATGTTCTAAAAATTTTCATATGAATTCGAATTTTTTTTGCTGGTGAAAATAGTTTTTTTCAGAACAAAGATTTATTAAGATCTCTTAAGTTGTATTATTTTCCTAACTTAGAACAATTTTATCCGAAATTTTTTTTTTTTTTGGATTAAAAAATTCGATTTGATTTTTATCTAAATTTTTTTGATCAAAAGTATTAGAAATCATTACTCATTTCCATAAAAAATTTTTTAACATTCATGTAAAATGGTTACAATTTAGAAATTTATGACTTAAATATTTTTATTTTAGACTGGATCATGTCAAGCTATCGAGACGATTTTTTTTAACTATAATACAAAGGCTATTGCAATCGAAAATTTTAAGATTTTATTTTCTCTCTTTTTTCTTTGTCAATACTTAGTCTGATACTATTTATTTAATAAAAAACTATTCATTGAAATTTTCAAACGAGCTTGAGTCATTAAATATTTGAAGTAATAAGTTCAAATCAAAATTTTTTTAAGAGTATCCATTATCGATTTAAATTTTCTGTTTACGATGTTCTCTGATTGTATTGAGAATATTTTGCTCTAAACCACAAATCAAGAAACATTCTAGATTTTTTTTTTTAAATATCTAATTAAATTTAATTGGATTTGATTAATATTTAAATTTTCGTTTTTTATTCGTAAATTATCAAACTGAAAAACAGTACATAAATATACATTCATATATTTTACTCGTTTTCAATTAAATTTTCTCGATATGTTTTGCTTGATGAATTTCTGGTTCAAATATTATCAAATATATTTTATTTGTAATATATTTTCTAATTATTATAAAAAAATTACATTGTTTGGTCTGAAACAAATTCCCATAAAAATAATTCAATCATCAAGAAAATTTTACGTAAAATAAAATATTTATTCTAATCTTTTATTATTGCAAACGAATCTATTGAATATAAATTTTTTTTTTTTGTTTGTTTTTGTGCTTTTCAAGTTACATAAGTTAAGATAAATATATTTTATTTAAGATAAATTGTGCTTTCAAATTTGAATTAGATATAGAAAAATTTAAAAGTTAATCTGGATATGTCATTCAAACTTATTACCTTATTTAATAGACAACTTTTTTTAGAATTAAACGAGATGAATTTTATAAAATTCAAATGAAAAATGTGGTAATAATAATTGAATAAATAGAATGAATTATAGATTAAATTTTTACCTTTTTTATTTTTTAGTTATATTATTGTCATTGAAAAATGCCAAGGTGTATACATGTTTTTGATCTAACCTGGATGGATGATTCGAATTAGAATTAATAAAATGACTGAAATTTAGTATGAAACTTAATTATGAAAATTTAATCCTGATATTTTTTCATGTAAAAAATTCGACCTAAACTAAACCATCTAAATAAAAAAGCAAGATAGTCACCGTATTATCAAAATTATTAATAATTGAGAAATTTCAAACCTTTGGTTGTAATCTCAAAAAATTCATGAAACATTGATATTTTTTTTAAACAAATTTTTTATTGTATCCAAATTAGCTATTTTGAGATTGAGAGTTACCAAGGCGATTTGAAAATAAAAATAAAAAAATTTTTTGCGTGAAAACAATGTCAATCCTACTTTTAAGTTAAATTTCAAGTTTATAAAGTCAAATAAAATTACTTTTCGTATATAATCAAGTATATTTAAATATAAGAAATGATACCAATATGTGTAAGTTTATTAATTATCAATATTATAAGTAAAAAAAATTATAATATATTCAAATATAAATAATTTTCAATTAGTTCAAATTTATAAAATGAGAAAAAAATGAATAGGATGAAATAAATTTTCAAATCAAAATATTTAATCAGTAAGTTGAAAAAAAAAATTTTGCTTGCCTAAAAATCCTGTTCTTATGTTTTGATTTTTTTTATTTTGAAATATTTATTTAAAATTGAAAATTTTTTTTGACATGAAATAATTTTTGTACTTGTACCCAGTTTTTTTTCACCACTAATTGTAATCAATGATTAATATTTGATAATAGCTAGTATTAATTACTTATATTATTAATTAAATATGATTTATTAAATGGTTTCTTATAAAATCTAACGGCAAATGTGATGAATCGTTGATAAATTAAATTCAAATTTTTAAAAAAGTAAGAATTTTGAGTTTTGAGAATTTAAGCTGAAATTAGTTAAATTGTTTTAAAAGTAATGGAAACAATGTTTAAGTATGATTGATGGTTTGAAATGAATTGTGCTACCAAGGAACTAATCAAATCAGGGAATTAATTAAACAATCTTCTTAATAAGTCTCTTTAGCTAAATAAGGCTCAAACTTATTTCAATGTATTCACTAGAAATCTTTATCCGAGGATTTTGAGTAATCGTTTATGTTCATTGACTATTAAGTAATTTTATTAAAGTTTAACTTTAAAATTTGAATCATCATTAATGATTCATTAAAATAATAATTATTTAATTAAACAAAGAAACAGGGACTTAAAAGAAGATTCAATGAATGTTGCTCACAGTACATGTAGTACAAATGATGATGACTTAATATATTAGTTCTAGGACGTATTGTCATGTAATGCTTTATGATTTCTATTTTCATTAATTTATCTATTTATTACTTCATGATACTCAGTATATTTTATTTAACAACATTTTAATTGCTATTAGTGAATTGTCAAATGGTGGGTGCAAAAAATAAAAATTTTTTTTTAGCTTTACGAGGCTAAGTTTATGTTTCGAATTAATTATCTTGAAATTTTAAGAAACTGAGAATTTTTTACTAAATATTTGGTTGCTGCTAAGTAAAAAAAATTGTATCTCAAATTACACTAAAGATTGATGTTTAGAAGAAAACTACAAGCTTATTTTGATTCTAATATTTTAAAGCATATTTAAGACTTAGAAAATTTTAATTTATTCAAGCACCTTTTCACCTAAAATATTACTTCATCAATCTTAAAATTATAAGAAATCTTATGTTTCAGCTTTATAAATTCACAAATCAAAAAATTCAATTCGAATAATCCAAGCGTTTACAAGTTTTTTACTATATGTTTAAATACCTCATTTATGATTTATTGAAATAATCATGTTGAATTATTTAAGTATGCTAATAATAAATTTTTTCAATATTTACCTGTATTTTGAATTTCGAATTAAATTTCTATTTTTTTTTCTTAAAAAGTAAAAAAATTTTATATCATCTTTAAAAATTCAGACAACCTTTTAAAAAAAAAAATTATTGAATGATTGTTTAATAGGTTTTAAATTAAAAAGTTCAAGAGTGTTCAACTAAATTTATTTGCAAGTTAGTGAAGAGATTGCATATGTGTGTATCTTTCGGTAGATTTAAATCATTTGCAATGTTTAATCTTCAATAATGTTTTACAAGATTGTAATAATAGGTCTGATAGCCCCATTCAACGGCAAATAATGAAATAAAGTTTATAAATTGATACCGATATGCATCTTATCAATTAATTTTTTTGCATAAAACTTTATTCAAGTAAATTTTATGGTTTTTCTTGTTTCATTGTGAAATTTCTAATTAAATTGATTTCTAACATAGACCATTTGATAGTCAAATTCGAAATTACTTTGAATTTTTCCCAAGCTAAAAATAGAATACAATTTTTATTTAAAATGTTTCAAAATTATTTTTTCTTATTATTATTGAGGACTGATGAAAAAAAACAAATAAAAAATTTATCAATTTGAACTTTTACGCTCGATTCAGTCGAGTTTTCAAAAAAATTGATCACTAGAGATGGTTTCTTAGCCAATCGTTTTTTTTTTTGAAATAAATTTTCGCGTAAAAATTTAAGCAATTAAAATTACTCAGAATAAATTATTTTTGTCATCCTAGTCAAGATATAATTTGGCTATTTGAAAATTGTCCTCAAAAAATTTTCTTGGACTCAATAAATTTTTGTTGCGTTAGTTAAATTGATTAATTTTGAGAACCGACTCGATAATTTACTTAAAATATTTGGTATATTTGAAAATCAATATAAATATTTAGTTCGTAATAATTATCTCTTAAAGTTTTTCGAACTTGAGAGGCAAATGCATTTTAATTAATTCGGAAACTAAAAGCATTTTTTATATATTTTTCAGTTTTTATTTTTTATCAAGAAAATATATTTTTGAATCCTGATCTTAAGAAAAAATAACATTCTATGTTTTTTTATGTGCATTTTTTTTCATACATAGACTTTGCTATGCAGTCCAAAACACCAAAATTGACAATATTATTTCCATTTCTTCAATTTATCAAAATTAATCCAAATAATATGTGATTTGAATTAAATTAAAATTAAACCTTCCGCTTCAATATTTAACCAAATTAGAATGATTTCAATCTGAAGCTTAAAAAAACTATTATAGCAATTGAAATATTTTCAGAAATTTAAAATTTATTTATAAAATATCACATGAATATGACTACATATTATGATTTATATTTTATATGGAAAAATAATATCTAATTTACATGCTCTAAATTTTTAATCTATATAATTAATAATTTTTATATTCAAACATTTGTTTCTCATCAATATTTCAACAGAGTTCATTTTACGGTTAATTTCAAAAATTATTAGATGCTTTTTGGTTAGACTCTTAATAATTATATTAAGATCAAATAAATGCCGAGATATAATTAAAATTTAATTCGTTTGCTAGAAAAATTATACTTATTAAATTAATTGATTTAAATTAAATTTTCATAATTATTAATGCATTTTTGCAACTGTCTTTAATCGAATAAAATTGAATGAAAAAAAAAATTGTGAACCAAATAATTTGCTGTATTTAATGAATTGTTTATTTGAATGTAAAATATATTTCACAACTAAAATTCATAATCTAAAAAAAAATTAAATTGTTTTTGAACATTTTTTTTTTTCAAATTTAATACATTTAAAAAATATAATTCAAGTATTTTTAGCAAAAATTTCGGTTAAACATTTGAAAGCAATAATGCATAAATAAATAAAAATTGACAAAAAAAAAAAAAAAAAATGTAAATACAAAGAAAACAAAATCAGGAAACGTGAATTATATATAAAAATGTTTTAATTTATGTGAGTATCAGAAAAATTTAGTGAAAATTTTTAATAAAAAATATATTAATTAAGAAAATTGAGAGATTTTTACATGCTAAAATCCACGATGCTTATTAAACATTGTTTACCGATATTTTTGACAATGACAGTTTAGAATAAATTTTATCAATATAAGGTTTTGATAAATCGTGATACTTAAATACAAAAAAGATGATTTTTTTTCAAAAATTAGTTTTCGACTAAGCTTCAATCGTATATAGACATAAAATAGCACCTCGATATTTTAGATTCAAATTAATTATATCGAGAAATAAAATAAATCTACAACAAGCTTATGAAAGTTTAAATTATAAAGATAGAGATTATTTTTCCTATTTTCTGCTCATTTAGTTTCTGCTAAATTGTCAACAAATGTTTGAATCAATTTTTTTTGATGGCAGATTATTAAATTTGACTTTTTGTCTTGGAATCTATAGATTGAAAATTGAATGTTACATAGCAATAAATCACTATTTATTGTTCACCAAAATAATAAATTTTGATTTCCATTTTTTGAATTGTCATGAATGTTGAATGTTTATTTTAAAAGCAAAAACAACGAAATGAAAAGTATTTTGACTTTTTAAATATATAAAAAAAATCTGTAGCCTAATACTTTATCGATAAATTGAATTCCGAATTCACCATCAGAATGTTACGAAAAAAAATTTATCTGATAAAATTAGGCAATTATTTTTTTTAACAGTTTATTATCTGTTTTAAATTAATTTATCGAAACATATTAGCATCTAGTTTTTTATTCATTTTGAATATTCCAAAATAGAAAAATCAATTCCTTTAGCAATTCTTATTCTAAATAATAAAACACATTAAAAAAAAAAATACTTTCATTTATTATTGGTATTTTAGTTTTGATTTTCAAACAATGAAAATATTGAAAAATAATTTTGTAATCGCTATAAATTTATTTACTTTACTAATTAGAAATGAAAGATTAAATTTAATTAAAGTAACAGAAAATTTTTTTTCTATTAATTAGTCGCTCATTTTTCATATCCCTTTCCAATGATTAATTTTTTTTAAATATTTGTTAATAATAACACTATTAGATTTATTTGAATTATTTTTGTATTAATATTTGGATATTTTAGCCATTAAATACTAGATCTGATACTTCTACAAATTTTCACATAATATGATATATTTATAGAATATCCTCTAAAATTGTTGTATTATGCGAATGGAATTATTGAAATTAATCATTAAAAAGTAGATTCGATCAAAAATAGCAGAAAGAGGATTTATGAATTAAATTTCAATGATTTTACTCAAAACTTTCTAATTGGTTCTTCAAATTTTTTTTCTATAATTAAACTTATCAAACATAAAGTATTAAGTAACCGATAATGAACACAGATTTTATTTGTGATTTTTCATTCAAACTAATTTAAATTTAGTGAGACAAATAAAATCTCAAATAATCAACAATTTACTATTATTTGAATGCAAGAAAGTTTAGTTTTCTTTTCCTGTTAAAAAAGTCAAATAGTAAACACATGAATTCTTAATCACAACTATGATTTAATTGCATCTTTATATTTTTAGTATAATTTTTTCAGCATGAAATAATTACTGGTTTCTTAGAACTTGAAAAATAACATATCAAATCTTAACAATAATTGAATGTAAATTTAAATTTGAATGTCCAATTCGGGTCACAAAGTTGAAAATAATTTTCGAGTTCTCGTAAATTCTTTTTCTTTTTGTCTTAATAAATAAAATTATTGAATTGATGATTTAAATTTTACCATTTTTCTAAAACAAATGATGCCGAATTGTAAAAAATTTATCATCTTATCAAATATAGTACTTGAAATTTCATATTATGTTCTAAAATAATTTTTTTTATTTTATTGTTTCAGACATTAGTTCAATAAATAGATTTTAATTTTTATGTAAATTTATACTTAAATTTGCTTATATCTAAAAATTTGAGCTCTCTAAAATTCGAAATATTTTTATTTTAATTACAATTATACATTAAATTCAATAAAGAAAATTTAAATAGTTTTTTGAAAATATCTATTATCGTAAACTAAAAATATATTTTTATTTGTTCTCAAAAACATAATATATATATTTTCTACTGTCATTTAGTAATTTATTTTTTAAAAATTTACAAAAATTTAATTTAAGAATTAAAATTAGTTGTTCTTTTAATAGAAAGATATGTGGCCTTTTTTTAAATTTTAATCTAGAATTCGTACCTCGAAATTGAAAATTTTGAGTTTATATTAGAATTCTAAGATATATATTGGGATTGAAATTGTATAGAATAAGTCTTATTATCCATGTTATAATTGAAAATGTCATCCTCTCATTATCATTATAAATGATTTTATTTAGTAAACTTAGCAAAATTATTAAAAATTAAATTGATTATTGTTACTTATTAAAAGCTAATTAATAATTTTTTTTAATAATTTTTTTAATAAAAAATTTAAATAGTTCTATCAAACTTAGCAATAATCAAAAACTTACATTTAAATCTATAGTTTTCTAAAAGAGATCAAATTAGCTATAAACTATAGTAAGAAAAATGTCTACAAAAAGGCCTTTGACTAGTTCATTTAGACGATCATTAAACAGACCAACATGCAGATCGGCAAATTTGACAGCAATGAATCAAAATAATCAATACAGAAAAAGTGCAAAAACATATAATCAAGTTATAAATCGAGCACCAAAAGCCTTTACTGAAAAAAAAATATCACGACGCCGTGAAAAAGAACATCAAAATTTAATGAAATGGCTTGAGATTGATAAGTACTTCCGCTTAAATCAAGCACGATTAGATGTGTATGAAAATTGGAATAAAAAAGATTTACGACGTACTAAATCAACTGGCAATCATTTAAATTATTCAGGCTTGAATTTTTCGAATGACTCTTGTAATCAAATAAGCACCAATTCATTAAATTGCTTGAATCAAGATGAAGAATTCGATATATACTGGTCAAAAAAATGTCTAAATTCAATAAGTAATCAAAATTTGCATAAAAAAGTTGAAGAGAGATTGTGCTCTGAATTAATTAATAAGCTTTATGTAATTGATCCACGAAAAATACCTTATGATGTTGATGTGGATCTTCTTAGAAAACCGGAAGCTTTAGATAAATTAAAAGCAAAAGTTAAAAAACAAGAAAACAAACTCAAAAGCATAAAAGAAAAATGTTTGCAAATAAAAAAAGTTATTATTTTTAAGAAAAACTTTAACTTAAAACTAATCGAACAAAAAAAAAAATTTGAAAAACTTTATTTGGAATATTCAGAAAGTTGGTTGTGCGATTGGCAGAAATGTCTTGATAAATTAGAATCGAGTTTTTGTGAAGAATCATTATTGTCAGGACGCAGAGGCCAAATGAAACATAATGATTGTTTGCGCTTACGCAACAATTTAATCAATGAACATTTTGATGTTTGTAGACAATTACTTATGAAATTTCGCCGATTAAGTAGTGGTCATTATAAAATTAAAAAAGTGACAAGCAAAAATTCAAAAAATGATTTTAAAGACAAAAAAAAAAATCAATATAGTCGAGATGAAAATCAATCGAATTGTGGCAACCATGAACACTTATATACTGATTCAAATCTTATTACTAAACTACAAAATAATGATAAAAATTTAAAAAGTGAAAATGAAATACAGTCATATTTAATGCAATTGTTGACTAATGAAGAGCGACAAGTGTTATCCAACGTTATGCACACAATGATTGACATGCTGGACACACACACAAATCTAATTAAACAACGAGCTAGCCTTTATTCAACCTTATATGAGTAAGTATAAAAAAATTTCGCCATTCTTTTGAAGCAGTACGTGTTATAATTTGATAAATTAAGTTTTACAATTTTAAGTATATTGGCAATGTGTAATAGAGATGATTCTTTTTTAATCAATGTTTTAAAAAAAATATTTTATATTCTATTTCTAGATTTTTTTTATATTTCTAAGTTTACACAAGTCAATTTCAGTGCCTATTCAAGTTTGTTTAGGTTTCACCGTTTCAATAGATTTTCATATAAGTCTACATTTTAACCTATATAAATCAACAGTTTTTATAGATGAGTGTTTTTGATTACGTATCCTGATTTACAAGCAAAATTTAGATGAAATTTTACAATTTTACCTGTATCACAGAAATGATGAATGTTTTTTCGTAAAATGCATTAAAAAATATTCATGAAATTGTAACCGAATTCGATTAAAAATTTTTGGCACATTTGATTTCAAATTCTCTCGAAATGATTTAAATTCTTAGGAGAAATGATCTAAGATCATTAATCTGGATTATGACCGTGCAACCAGCATTCTGTTGAACAAGAGATTCTTTTAATAAAAATTTTCAACTTGAACTGAACATTGAATTGAAAGATGACACTATAATTTTTGTTTCCAGAAACATGATAAACTCATGAGTTAAAGTTTCATTATCAAATTTAAGTGGAAATATGTTTTCTGTTAAAAAATATCAAGTTGTTCAGTTTAAATATTATGTCCTATTTTATTTATTTTTTATATCCTAATTAACTTTTTTCTTAATTAATAGGTCTTTCTTGCTAATTTTAATTGCATGAACTCTTTTTATTTGTTTTTTTTTTTTTTAGTTATTACTGTCAAAATAATTTTGACAATTATAGCATAGTATTTATTATTCTCATTCTTGTACAAATAATTTTTTTATTAATTTATGGAAATATAATTAGATAATATCTCTATAGACACAATATTAGACTTCGTGCTTTTCTTTTGCATCAAGTTTTAGTTTCAACTCATTAAATTGACTATTCTAATATAATTGTAATTGTAATTAAAATCTAATAATTATTAAAAATTGAAATGATTAATAAAAATACAATTAGAACTTCTTACAAGATCTCCCGAAATGACAGATAATATCAAAATGGTACTTTTCAAATTTGACTAAATAAAATAATTTCCATTCAACTTAGTATTTAATAATTCAACTAAAATTTTATTCATTTATTTTTTATTATTTATTTTTTATTTTTATTGTTCAAAAATAAACAAAATAACTTAGGCTAAAGAAAATGGTTTTTGTTGTTTATGAATTATAAATTGCCGGTTATCAGTAATCTTTAGTCAATAACTTCTGGCTGTAAAATTTTCGATGAATATATAATTTAGAAATTCGAATCACCTTTTTTATTTTCACCGACTCTATTGACAATTTGAAAAGAAAAAAAAAATATCATGAATAATTATCCTAACCAATATTTAAGCAACTAAATACCAGCATTTGTTGATAAAAGAAAACTCGCTTAAAATTCCATCATGCGTAATTTCATAAGGTTTTTTATGTTTAAATTTTTTTTAATCTCTATAAACTAATTTCAATTTTGAAAAAATTGGTAAACAATAAAAATTGAATTTTTCTAACTGAATGAAATTTCATATTGAAAATTTTAAGATAGACTAAAAATGCAATTAACAAGATTAATTGGCTGATTTGAATTTTTTATTTAGTTTAAGTAATTGCCTTCAAATTTTAATTCGCAAATAAGTAAAATGGAAAATTGAAGATAAATTTTCACCTGTTTTATTTCACATTCTGAAATTCTTTTAACAATTCATATAGTAAAAAACCAATTTTTTTAGCTTATCAAAATTATTCATTTTCTTTTATCTATTTCCCTTGAATATTTATTGAACTTTTTTGATAAATTAATTTGTGATTAATTAATCATTTTCCATTAAATTCTTTAAAATTTAATTCATCTGAATATTTTTTTTTATGTAATTTTAAATTTCTGAATTGAAATATTTTACTACCAATCCATTCATACATGAAATTATTTACCGAAAATTTCAAATTAAAAAGGACTTTTATATTAAAAGAAATCTTTTCCTCCTTTTGTTTCATTGACGAAAGTTTTTTTTTTATCTGTAAATGAAATTGTACCTGAATTGAGATAAAAGTTTTTTAGTCACTATTAAGCTAAAAAAATTTTCTCAGCATAAAATAAATTTTCGATTTTGAAGAATGACTCGAAATTTTTTTTTAACGTATGTGAAATATAATATTTATTGTAAACCATACGAATGTAAAAATATTATCACATAGTCCGAACAATTAATACAAAAAATAAGTAATTAGTCATAGTTAAACTTACTAAAATTAAAAGTTTTTACCCTATTAAAAAATTTTATTTTCAATCATTAAATTCAAACCAAAATCTTCAAATTTTTCATGCAAGAATACTATGAGAAACGGCTATTTAAGATTTAAAAAAAGTAACAATGACTAGATTAATTGCTAAAATGATTTATAATTCTATTTTGAGCTATCTTTTTTATCTTTGTGAAAGGTACTCTTTAATTGTATTGATATCTTGAAAAAATATATTTGAATAAATTTAACTAAGTTACTAAATATTCCAGTGCTTTTCAATTTTTTCAGACTAGTTGATCTAAAATTGAATTGTGTTTAATTTGTAACTATTGAATACTTTATTCTGCCTATTTTGTACATGATATTAATATTATTTTGTAAATAATATTTACTTAAATTTTTACTCAGGATTTATTTTGAAATCTTTAAAATTTATATAAATTTTGCAAATATAAAAATAATTTACAAAAATTGCATATTTTTTTTTTTAGAAATCGATGAAATTATTTCAAATCTAATCATTATTTGTGATTAGTGAGTAAGCTTTCAACTTGTTTTGGTTCATAAATTTCCATATAAATTTGATATAACTAAAATACTTAATCAGTAAAATTAGTATATCGATATACTTTTCAATATAAATCACTAAATATGCTAGGCTAAACTAGCAAACTTACGGTTGAAAATTTGCTGAAATGTGTAAAATTTTCGCTAATATTTAACAAATCATGGTTACTTATAATAAAAATTAGTAAAAGAAGAATATTTCAAATATATTAAAATATTTTTTTTCAGAAGAAGCTAATCACTCAAAAAAAATCTAAGATATGAAATTTTGAAACGACAATTTTCAAAGGCAAAAATTATACAATACGAATTGCAATGAGTAAGAAAAAAATTATGCAACTATTTATATTTTGCATCTTTTAATTATAATTAAGGCTTATTCGAAAAATTTATTTTATTGAAAACATATTTCCAAATCAATTGAGCATAATTTTTTTGTAAAGTACTAAAATTAAATGACCGAGTTTATAAATATTTGAAAATATTTTTGTTTGTATTTTCAATTCCAATGTTTCAATAAGGCTGAAATTGATATTTTGACTTTTACTTATAATCTTTTTTATAATTTCACTCAGAATGAGTAATTTCAATTTTTAGAGTTTAGTGACATTGCAATCAAAAGTTTATGCTGAAAAAAACATCATCAAACAAATTCAGTGTATCAAGAGTTTTAAGTAACAAAATTTTTATTTGATTATGAATAAAAAAAAACTCAATAAATTATCCAGATTACAAAGTTGTGTCGGATTTAAAATATATCATGATATATTATATATTAATTAATAAATATCTGAATTTATACTAAGAAAAAATTATACAGACTTTGAAATTCCAAACTTATAGAACACTAATTAATCCTTTAAAGGACATTAATTATTGCATTAAAATATTTTAAACTAGAAACAAATAATTTAATTGTTTTCAATAACTAATAAAAGCAAAGGTTCTTAAAAATTTATATGAGCTTTCATTTCTTATATTATTTGACAAACTTTTAAATAAGTTTTTTTTAAAAATTCTTAAACATTAAATTAACGAATAAAAACTATCTTCTAAAAGAATAAATTTTCCAATTCAAGCTTTCTTGGTTTAGTATGCTTAATTTAGGTAATTGACTAATAAATGCTCTTGAAACTTTTTTTTGATAAATTTTAAGTGATACTTTTGATACTATGATGTCGCCAACTTCTCGTTTCATTAAAAGTTTTTTTATCAAATTTATCTTTATTTGTTGACTTTCTAGATTTATCTAAATATTTTAGTTTTTTATTTTAAAATTTCATCAACTTTAATTTAATTGACTTAATCGATATTTTTTTCGAAATCAAATACAAAATTATTGTTTCAAAAAGGCAAAAAATGAAACAGAAAGAAATTCGAGTTTTATCGAAATCTACGTAGAAATCAAAATAATATAAACAGTGGCTTGAATATTTCAGGATGCTAATTTTCTGATTTTTCAATATTACCACAAACAGTTTAATTTTTTTTGTATATTTTGACGTTTAAAATTTTTTTGAAATTTAATATACAAATCATAAAATTTAAAAAATTTTTCAAATTTAAAAAAAATAAAATAATTAAATTTGAATAGTTTTAAAATATTTTTTAAGAATAATTGTTTTAATTTATAGTGATTGGTAAACAAAGAAGTAAAGCTTTTTTTTAATTTTTCATTGAATACTTTAATTTATAATCTAATTTTATAGTCTGATTCTTAAATTTTGATTCAATAAGGCCAAATAAATAACTTTTACAATCGTTGATTTTCTCACTTATGACCTATTTAAATTTTTGAAAAAATGCAAGGGAAAAAAAATTTATTCTTTTTATTTTCGGTAAATAAAAAATTTAAGATTTGATTTCTCTCATTATTTCAATTAATTTAGTAAGCAAATTGATGAATAAAATTAATTTTAATACATTTATGCTGAAATTAAAGTATCAGAATAAAATGATGAAAATTACAAATAATTTACAATCACGAATTTCAACTGTTTTCTTGAATTTCGATTTAGATTATAAAAAATTACTAGTAGATTTACCTATTCAGTTTAGAATTTTTAGAATTAAAAATTTTTTATCATAAATAAATTAAATCAAATACTTAAATACTTAAATTTTTATCGAATGCATTCTATTACATATATTTTTACTTCTTGAAAAGCTAAATAATTTTATTTTTATGATTAAAAATTATTTTTTTAAAAACAAAAAACTATCAGTTCAATTCTGATGATTGATAGAGTCCACAATTGGATAATAAATTTTTTTAATCTTAATGTACTAATGGAGGTAATTAAAACTAACTTAATGGGAAAAAAATTCTTAAATAAGTTATTAACATCATTTTGAGAGAAATATAAAATTATAAGCCATAATACGATATTAGCATAAAGAGAATTCTTAATTCATCAGTATCTTTAGACTAAAATTATCTTTAGCGAATCAGCAAATGAACTCATCATTCAAAAGCATTCATTGCATGCTAATTAAATTTTTTTTTTATGAAAAATATTTATTCATAAAGATAAAATTTTTGTTTATCTTTGAAAAATTGCTTCATACTTCTTACTGGTCAAAAATGCCAAAGACAACGATTTGTCTTTTACAATAAAAATTTAGAGACAAGTGATCCTATAAGAGTTTTGAGGACCTTAAAGTATGTGTTACATTACAGTAAAAACTATTAAAAAAATAAACGTAAAATTCGTCAAAATTTTGTGGTCAAATTTGATTTATTTTATTGGAAAATATTATTTAGGTAGAATTCATTAAGATTTGGAAGCTATAAATATGAATATTCTTTTTATTTGTTTAGTTAAATCGCAAAATTACTCATCAAACGAACAGAAAAAATGTTAATTAGAAAACTAAATAAATAAATCCTTATCTGTTCAGATCGAGAAAATGAACTGCAATTAAGATAAGCTTGTATGATAAATTAGGTTTATTGTTTTTTTTGAGCGAAATCCATTCTATGTAGCCATTTTTTCAAATATTCAAGCGTTAGAAAAATAATTAAAACACTAAATAAATGAGTAATAGAAATTTCTGTAATTAATTAGAAACTGATAAATTACCTTTTTTTCAAATTAATTTTTTTTTTCATTCAAATTTAGCAATCATATGTTTTTAAACCATGACAATCATGATATTAGATCATAATAACGATTTACGAATGGTCGTTTAATATTTTTTCCACATTTTTTTTGTAATTTCTAATTTCTAAAATACTTAATCATTCTCTTCAATTTATTGAATAAATTTATTTAAAGATTTCTTAAAAATTTAATTTGCGTTACAAAAAATTTTATTTTCTGTTTGTTTTTTTTGAACTTGACAGAAATATTAATTTCAAAACTTTTTCTTTATAAATCAAAATAAACAGTGAAGAGACGAGATCTGTATGGTTAAATGAAACAAACGATTTAAAAGAGCGTACAAAAATTTGCATAAAATTAACGGAAAAAATTTATAAACTTTATTCAACGATCTACACAGAAAAAATCGAATTTATGAACAAACAAATCGAAAATTTAAATTTAGAGTTAGAAAATAATATTAGACTTTTTGACGAAACTGTGAATAAAATGAAACAAAATCCAGCAAAACAACTTATTTTAAGTCTGATAGATGTATCATTATTAACATGTAACGAGAAGGTATGACAAAGTAAATAGAATTACTCAAAGAAATTAGACAATCAAATCAAAGATTCTGTAAATAAATAAAAGAAAATTATTAAATATAAGCAGAAAAAATTTATGACGTTTTAAAAAAAAAAACGTATATTTAATGATTAATTAATATATCAAACATGACAATATTTTATAAAAATTTAATATTTTTTTCATAAATTTATTTCATTTAAAAAAATTATTCATGATAAAAAATAATCAATACTAAAACCAACATGTATAAATAATTTAGAATCAGAAATAATAAAAATGCAAATTTTAATAACAAATTATTGACAATTTGTTTTGTAGGCAATTATGTCTTTATCTATCAAAAAACAATCTCTACTGCTTAGTTTGGCTATAAATTTATCATAATATTGATTTATTGGCAGTTCTCCAAATTCAGTATAAGGACCTAGTCTTCTAATCAACTTCTTAAATTTTTTCAGCTTCATCTGTCTATTTTTTTTTCGTTTAAGAACTTTTTTAGTCAATTTTGTCGGATTTATTAATGTTTGACTCTCTTTGGATCTTTGAACCAAATTATCAATCACTTGTTCCAAGGATTTATCTTCCACAGAATTTTCATTTGAGTCACTTATTTTCATTTTTTTATTTACTGATTCACATTTAGAATCATTTATTTTTAAATCAGTCATATCGTCAAATTTTTTTTTCAAAAGATTTTCACCATTCCTCAAATATTCATGATTCAATATTTTTTCTTGATTGCTTGATTTCTCCTTAAATTTTGATAATTCATTTTTTGATTGTTCATCTTTTTCCTCATCATTGATATTTTCACTCTTTACATTGGCTTTTTTTTGATTTTTATTTAATTCTTTCTTGATCGGTGATTCAAGTGCCTGTTCAATTATAGTCCAAAGTTTTTCAGCAAGTTTTTCATCTTTAATGATTGATGACTTAACAAAATTAATAAATTTGGGTTTCTTACGAGGAATATTATCATAGTTACTTATTCTAAACAAATAGTTCTCAATATCCTTGCTAAATTTAGAACTTGATATCATATTTTGTAATCTGTTTAACCAATCTTCTTGCTTCTTCTGACCTTTCAGCGCTTTTTGTACATAGTCTTTGCCTCCATATCGTTGATCTTCTGTCATACATGTCTTGTGAGATTTGAATGAGATTATGCTTTCATAGACCGAAAAATATTTTAATTGTAAATAAAAACAATTAGATTATCATGTATTTGAATTTCAAGTAATATTGGTCAAACTTACTCAAAATCGTTTAGACAATCAACACATGTTAAAGTTGTGAAATTACATTTAAATTTATGACCTTCTACTTTATTACTTTTTAACGCTTCCGAACAATTGTTACAGTTGAAGAAGACCATTTTCTAAATTTAATTTATTCTAAGTCAAATAAAAAAATTTTAGGCTTAATTTCGATGAAATCAATTTAAATTAAAATCTTTATACAAA
The DNA here is from genome assembly GCA_023170135.1 of Acarapis woodi. NCBI lineage: Eukaryota > Metazoa > Arthropoda > Arachnida > Trombidiformes > Tarsonemidae > Acarapis > Acarapis woodi. The sequence goes on from BLXL01010598.1 coordinate 20,089, forward strand.
ATTTAAAAAAGCAACTACTTCCTTTTTTGATTTGTAAACAAAACATAAGGCGCAAATTTTTGAATCAAATTTTTGCTTATTACAAATTATGAACTTTTTATGTAAGAAAATATAAGATTTTTTTTTTCATTGGAATTCTATTTATTTATAAATTAAATTTTAATCGGATCGAAAAGTTTAATAAGTAAAATATGACAAATTTAAACAGATTTTAAAATTTAAAACTGAATTTATTTTTATTTAAATGACAAATTTCTTCAGCCAATTTTTTTTAGCCTTATAAATATGAAAATAATATATCTTTTTCACTTTTATCAGATTAAATGAAAATAGAGCATTAAAAGGAATTAATTATTAAATTTTTTCTAATTGACTATATTATTACATAGTGGGAGTGATCAATTATGCCATCTTTTTTGATTAGACGAAAAATCGAACCCATTGTTGATAAAAAAAATTCATCATTCATTTGTTTAAATTTTAATTAAAATATATAAATATTTGAACTCAATTGATTTCTAAATTCATAGTATGATGTCAAGAATCTAATTTTGAATAATTTATCTAATAAATAAAAATGAGCATCTTTATCATTTTTATTTAAAAGCAAGGTGTCTGTTTCAGAAAAATAATTCATCAAATATAAAAACTCATGTAGGAAAATTCTTTCCGAACTTTAAACTGAATTGATTCAACCTTAAACTGAGCTTTTTATAAATATAACATTATTTATTTATTTGGTTCGGTTGTATAGTGAAATTTAATACTTTTTGAATTTTAGTTATTTAATACACTTTAAAAAATTAGAGATCGCTTTTTTAGAATTCAATATATTATATTAACTAGCCGTCTTGATTCAAGAATATTTTTAATCGGTAATATCAAGAAAACAATCTTTTAGAATCGAACATACCATAAATTCAATGATTTATATTTGATTGTCTTAAAAATGTAAAAATGTAAATTTCGAGAATTTTTTTTTCGCAAATCAATTTTAATTCATTTTTTAAGTAAATTTAAAAAGAAAAATAAATCAAATATCGACAAATCGAATCGTCATTCTTTTTCTTTGGAAAAAAATCAAGCTATAAAAATTGAAAAACGAAATAAAAATTTTATGTATTCACTTTCCTGATTTTGAATTTGAAAAATTTTTATACCAGGACCAAAATCGACAAATAAGCTAAGCTAAAAAAAATTTATATATGAATTATTTAATTTTATATTCAGATTCTATACCTCTTGTGAATAGGATAGATTTTACTGGTTCAAAAAATAAACTGAAATTAAAAATTTCCAATTCAATCAATTTTCGAAATAAAATTCAAATAAAATCGTTATAAGTTGAAGCATGCAAAACTAGAAATAATTTATACGATTCTTTTAAAAATTCTAAATTATATGATAGTTCTTATTTATTTATCTTTACATATATATTTTAATTTAATGAAAAAAACGTATAAAAAATTCAGTTCAAAATTTATAATTTGCTGGAAATCAATCATAATTTAATAAAAAAAAAAGTAGCAAATAATTTATTATTTTTCGTTTTTTAATCAAATAAAAAACTTATATATTTGAAATAAATAAATAAATAATTAAATAAATAAAACAAAGAAACTAATTGATAAAAAACTAAGTTATTTGTAATACAAACTCAATACAAAAAAAAAACCATATTACACATATAAAAAATATTTAAATAAAGGGATGAGAGATGTGAGAATCGGTCATGAGATGATGATAAATATTGCAATTTCATAATAAGTTCTATTTATATTTATATATTTGATACATTTAACTAATTTACACTTTTTTTTCAGATAAAAAAATAATCACAAGACCAGATAATTAAAATAAATTTAACAAAATTAAAATAATTTATCGTCTGTTCGTTCTTCGTCAATTTCTTCTTCATTGCTAGTCATCAAAGAATTTATAGTTTGAGTTATCTCATCTTGAAAAGGATCACATAAATTTGAGCATTCTTGCCTATTTTCTGGTTTTGTTCTGGCATCGCATAGTCGACTATTGACAGCCTCTTCTGTACCTTGTTGAACACATTGAACGACACGAGTTTGTATTCCTGTATTTTTTCGTATGCAAAATTTGCACTAGATTTTGAGGTATGACGGGGCGGTATAAAATGAAAATATTTGATCAAACACAATAAATTAGTATTACAAATCGGGTCAAAGGATGAAATAAAAGATTAGATTAACAAAAACAATTAAAAACTAAAATCGAAAAAAGATGCATAGTTTTTTTAAATTCGAAATAAAAAGGTGAAAAAATGATAAAGGTAAAAATAAAAAAAGAAAAGTGACGATGAAAAAAAGAAAGTTGAATTAGATAAGTCTAATTTTAAATTAAACATAAAACTTACAGGTGACCAATTTTGTACTTTCCATTCAGTACATCTTTTATATATTGATGGCTTTCTCAGACCAGCATTTAAACACATTGCTTCGTTGACGGCTTTCGTTGTATTACCTAGTTTAACCATACATTGTAGACCTCTTATCTGAAAGTAGAAACATTTTCAAATTTAATAATTATTATTTTTCAAGAAAAAAAAAAAAAGTTAAAATTTTACTTGAAATCCTGTTCCTTCACTGACAGAACATGATGACCAATTACTTATTATCCAATCAAAGATAAGATCTTTAATTCCAGTATCTGTCAAAAGTAGATTTTCAACGATATTGTTTGCTAATAATTCGTCCTGACCATTTTCAATTTCTTCCATATCATCAATTTCATTTGTATTTAGATAATTTCCTTTCTCTATTTGTGTTGCATTAGAAATTTTCATACTCTTCTCATTTCGTTGTTTCTTAGAAGATTTTCTAGTTAGTAATTTAGTCAACAACTTTTGTAAATGGTGAAGTTGAGTTATTACTGAATTGTGGACTTGAGCTGAACCACTTGTTGTCATACCTTCGAAATTTCGTTTATTCGAATAATCATTATGACTTACATAATTAACAAGATTATTATTATGACTATTATAAGGGTCATTTAATTCATTTTTATGATTTATTTTCGGCATTTTATTAAACTTATTCGATTTCTGTCGATCACTCGTATCTATGTTATTTTTTTCATTTACTTTCTTCCGATTAATTAA
>BLXL01010599.1:0-18985 GCA_023170135.1 Acarapis woodi
TATTAAATCCAATTCATATTAATAAAATTGAATTTCAAAATTGATTTTAAGCGATATAATTTTTCTAGAATAATTTAAACTTTTTGGTATATTGTATGATTTTAAATGTATCATTATTTAGAAATTTGAAATCTGAATAATTATTGATAAAATTTGATATTTTTCCAATTATAAGCCACGATAAATAACACAATTTTCAATTTGAATATCTTAGCATTATGTTTTTGAGATTTAATTAATCAATATTAATAGTAATTTTTAATGAAGTTGAATTCAACTTGCAAGTCTCAATTGATATAATCGTTAGTTTTTGTTCTCTTGATTAATCTTAAAAAAAATCAAAAATAATGTTTATCAAATTCGAGTGATGAAATAATTTAAAGGTATTTAGTGACTGCCATAAAAGTATAGCTAATTAATTAATATTGATTAACTGATGATTACGAGAATCGATAAAATTCGATTGAAAAAAATTAAAAACATTAAATTATGATTGAATAACATTTGTGATAAAACATGAATTTGGACAAAAAGCAAAACAAAAAAATGATAACAAAAAATGGTAAATTGATAAAACCGATTAATTAGATGTTTTCTAATTAAACTTAGAATTTTTTAAAATCAAAATCATGGTTCAAATTAATGGATCCTGATCTTAAAGGTAATGAAATTTCATTGGAATTATTTATACATTATTCACCATGCATACATTTTCTTTAAATCCATTAAATTTTTGCCATTTACAATTATTATTTTGAAGGTTTGAAATACTTACTTCAAAACTTCAAAAATTATTTTTTATAAATTTATATTTTACCATATGTATTATATTATTTGAATGCATTCAAATTCAAGATTATTTAAAATATTAATAGTTTAAGGATAATTTAAATAACTTAGAAAAATATTTTTGAAAAGTCTGGGGATAATAGAATTTTCCGAATAAATAAATAAATAAATATATTTTAAATTTTTTCTCGATAAATCTAATATGAAAGATAAAGAAAATACCGAATTTTTTTGATTGAACATATTAAGAATTTTTTTCTTTAATTGATATGTGTGACTACTAGGATAAATGATCTATAACAATGAAATATTTATAAAGTTATCTTTTCGTTCAAAATGACTTTAAAATTTTTTTTCATCAAACAATGATTACTAGGAGTAGTGAGAAGGTGTATTTTATTATTTTTTAAGATTCAAAAAGACTTAAAACTTGAGAACTTGTTTATTTATTTAAAATTCAAAATTAGAGATACAAATATTTTACGTTTTAAGTACACTTATTATCATGATAAAGTTTTGATTTGAAGATTTTCTAAATGCTCAAGTGCAAATTAAACTAAACAATGACTATTGAACATCTTAATATACTTTTTTTTAACAGTTCATTAAGTTAATTAAAACTAGTATTTTTGAAGATTATACAAAATATAGTCACTTTCAAGGCCCATTTGAATAAAATATTCATTTAAGTGAACTATTTAGTTCATTAGTTATTAAAATATAGTTTATCAAGTAAATATGTCATTTTTTGTTTATTTTTCTTAATGATTTGCAAATAAACGCTTTTTAAATTTAATGAGAAACAAAAGATGCTTTCAGGCTATGTTCCTTAAGGTAATTTGCAATTAATTAACTTAGTAAATTTGAAATTTTGTGAACATCCAGAAAAACAATTTCACATGATAAAAAACAATTATGTCATTAAATTCATTTATTCAAATTTATTGAAGATGAGAATAATATTAAGAAAATATCTAGAACATTGGACTTTTTGAGCAAAAACAAAAATTATCTCATATTTAATGAACATCAACCCATTGAAAAGTCGATTGTCTGTTAGATGATTAATGCTAAATTGTGTGCAAAAAAAAATATCAATGATATCGAATAAACAATTCAATTTTGAATTTGAAAGTTTGTGTGAATTAATTCAACATGCTTTCTTTTGTTAAATAAATTTGAATTTACTTCTGTAACAATATAAACCTTAATTGAGATACATTCTTTTCTTAAAAAAATTTAATGTTAATTTAATCTATTAGTTGAATATGATAAAAGTCTTTACTATCTGCGTTTCATTTTTTCTAACTATTGAAAATCTTTTTGGTTTAATTTTTTTAGCTAAAATTTGTTCGATACATAATATAAATACTTTTGATATGTTCAAATTCAAACTGATGGGTTTTAAATAAAAATCAAACTAAATGATTATTTTGATTATTATGATATTTTTTAATATCGAAATATATTGAACTTGGTTTGAATTTATAGACGTAATATTTTTTTCTTTATAGTTTCAATCTGTAAAGATTTTCACAAGCTAAATATACTTAAATAGTCGCAGATTCAAAATAAATTTGAAATGTTAGCAAGTAAACCAGTGTTAAAAAAATTTTTTATAAATAAACAATTGATATATTTCAGCTTGGACAATAGGCGAATAATGATTATTATTCAAACTTTCCGTCTGATATCAAATAATATACTCTTGATAATGTTGACTCATTGTAATAATAAATCTAATTCATGAATATATTATTTGAAAGTTAATTTTAAAATATTTTAATATTCATAATTAGTAATATTTAATTATAATTAAAATTAATTTATTTTTAGATTATTCGAATTAGAGCTTTGCCCAACATGTATTTGAATACCAATACCAATTCCACTATTTTTATATAGTAAATTATGTCATTATAAGTTGTGAAAAAATTTTTATCTTTAAATACTTCATTAGCAAAAAAATTAATCGAAAATAAATGTTAGAAAATCAATAGTTATTGATTAAATTATTAGATAGATTCAATCTATAAATTCATTGAATTTTTCCGATAATTTTTTTACAAATAAAGTGAAGAAAGTATTTGAAATTCCTGCATAAAAGGTCATTTCAATTTAGAATTAAATTGTCAAATGAATTTTTTTTAGGTACAAGATTGATTTTATCAAATTATTATCTGAAAAATCGTTCGAAAAGCATAAGATTATGATCGAATGTGGCTTAAATTAAAATAAAATAGATTTTGCAACATTTTACTATTTGCCTGAATGAATCATTCTTTTTTTTTGCATGCTAAAATATGATAAATAGGTAAAAATTTTATAAAAAAGTTTTTCGAAATGTATTCAGATCTTTGATATGAAATCGAATGTCACTTTTAGAAAGTTAAATAATTTCATACTTTATATATGTATATTAATTAAGACCATAATGCTTTGAGTGAAAATTTTGGGCACAGCCTAATACTTTAAATCATTTTATTATATATAAAAAAAATAAATGATTATTTTAGGCTACTTTATTGCACCAGCTTATTGTATTGCTTTGTTGAGCCATAAAATTTACTTAAGTGATCATCACACAATTCTTAATAAAACAAGAAATTTTAAGTTGATATAACAGAACCTAGAACGTTTAGATTAGAGACAATTTAATCAAAATTACTTTGATAGTTATAATGTAATTTTGAAAATTTCAAAATCTTATGACTATTTAAAAGCAAATGTAATTCATTTGAATTGAAATTCACATACAATATAACGACTAAAATAATGTTACGTATTGTCATTTTTAATAAAATATATATTAACGTTCATATATTTGTAATTTATATGATTTTCCTTATAAGTCGAATTTTATCAATGTAACAATACGAAGTTCAATAAGGGGTAACATTAAATATTTTCACAAGTTAAGACTTGTTTTTTGACTCAATCATATCAGTAGATAATTTATTTATCCGAATTCTTAATAAAATCTCATTCTAATTTTTGGAAAAAAAAGTGAACAGGTCGCTATAAAAAAGAAAGATTTATTCTCAAAATGGACATTCAAAATAAATTGAGACTATTTTCAAGTTGAAAATAAATTAGAAAAAATTTATTAAAAAAAAAAAATTTTTACATTTTTGAAAGTATTAGAAAAGAGTAAAAAAGTGTGCTTTCAAGTTCATGAAAATTGACAAAAATTTGAATAAAATATAAAAAAAAGATTGCCGAAATCGATTGGAGTTTTTACAATTCAGAAGTAATTAAATTTTTATTCTGGTACTAAATTTAAGAATGAAAAGATTTTGCGTTACTCTTCTCTTAATTATCATAGCGTCAGTTTGCTGTACGGAGTATGATAGTTATGAACATCATAATTATCATGATCCGGGATACGCTCATCATACCATTCATCATTATGGCAAGATATATGAAAGATTAAATATTTCTAATTTCTAATAATTTTTCTATAATTGATTAAATAGGTCCAAGTCATAACAAAATTTATCATAAAAAAAATTATTTGCATGGTCTTTTTGATTTTGGGTGAATATATTTTTTTACTTGAAATAATTTTATTATAAATTATATTGAAAAAATATTTTATTTGTTACAGATACCAGCCACATCATTATTCGTATGATCAATCCTATCATTATGAGCCTGACTATCATCATGGATATCATTTGGAGCATTATCCATATCAATCTTATCACAATTATAAGCCAGCCTATAAAACAGGATATGCCCATCATTCGAGCGATTCTTACAGCTATGGTAAAAAGAATTCACACCATACTTCTTACAAATATGCCTTACCATCCTATTCAAAGTATTACAAGAAAAAATAATCGATCCAAGCCTCAAATTAACTTAATTATTAATAATATGAGAACATTTTTCAACATATTATCCTATGAGCTTTCTAATGTCAAGTTCATTTTTTAATCCATATAAATTACTATGATAATTTGTAGAAAAATAGAACGATTACAAATTTTTTTTTTGATAAGCTTATGAAATATTTAAAATGAAAATTTTTATGTGCTTTATGTTCTGATTTTGTAAAATATTTATAATAATTTAAAGCAAAAAATCTAATGTCTTTATTTTTATTTTTACGAAATAATTTACAAGAAAAAAAGATCAGTACAAATATATTCAAGTGAAAATATGAATAATTAGCAAATTTTTAAAGTTAAATAATAAAAATTTGTCTGACTAGTCAGACTGTGAATTTATCGTGCTATCATTATCCATAATTTGATTAAGACTTCCAATCTCCTTGCTCACTTGTAGTCTATAAAAATCTCGCTTTACTTTTATTTTGGCCATTGGAAATGGATTCAATACATTAAATGCTATATTGCACAGTTGTTTGATATCATACGTCTTTTCGCCAAATACCCGCAAATACTGATTTAGGCTCATCATATCATTTAAAGAAAGAAGATTGTTTTCATGATATTTGAGAAATGCAAGAGAAAATCTAAATAAAACTTTTGATCCCTCAAATAGAAAAACATCCCAAATACGTAAAAATATTTTCGTAGGCAGATTATCAATGAAACAGGTAAGAAACCAACTAAATAATGATATTTCAATACCGAATTGTTCAAAATGATCGTGAAGATTGGGTAATTTCTCAGCAATTAAATCCTTAAGTACGTACTGATCTACATGAGCTCCCAACAAATTTTGTGTATAATAATCTTTTGGTTGAATTGATTCAATTATTGCAACAAGTGTCCAAAATGAATCTTCTTCATTTAGAAAAAGAAGAGCAACAGCCGCTAATCGATTCATCCCTACATTATAAAAATAAAAAAATTCTATAACTCACACAATAGTTATTTCGAAAAAATTAAAAAAAAAATCAAACGCAAAACGTACCTTGACCTAAAAAAAAAAAAAAGGAATCATAATTAGAAATTTTTTGAATGCAAAATATAATTAAAAAAAACTATTCGACTCAACATTCAAAATTATCATTTAGTCTAATATTGGTAACAAAAACTAGTAATTAATTAAAACACAAAAAAAAAAATCAAATCGAATCATTAAAAAATAACTTACAGTAACCTACAACTGGATTTCGTTGACTATAAGCTGTCAATACTCTTTTTAACCTCATTATGCCATCGCTATCCTTTGATTCAAAATTTTTATTGTTTGGCAATGTTCTAAGTAAGTCGAGCTCTATTTGTTTAAGCGAAGGATTGTATTTTTTACTCTGTTGAGTTGTTTTAATAAGGTTTGAGTAATAATTTTTATCATTTGTTGGTTTTTTATGTTCAATAAGTCGATTGACACACATTCGCCATATTTTACCCCGATATTCTTGAGGAACACCACTTCTCAACAAATTCTTAAGCTCTGCTGTTTGATTAAGCTGATCACTATTGCTTATTGTTGAAATATATGAATCCCAACGTTCTTTCCATTGACGCTCGTCTTCTAGATCTGAAATTTGACAATTCGAAGTGGCTTTAAAAAACAAATCATCAAACTCATCCACATCCTGAGTTATTTTATTTTGAAATCCTAATTCATCATACTCGATTATCATATTTTCTTTTTTATTTTTCTTATTACTTGCTTTCCAACTCATTGGTACGTCAAGCGAATTTTCATCTAATAGCCGTTGGACCAATTGCTTAATTGCTTCATTATGTGCGATTGATTTGTTTACCATGCTCACCTTATCTTGATCATCTGTACTTTTCTTTGATTCTTTATCAACAATATCTTTAACATTCTCAATATCATTAATATGATTTATTTCTTTCATCAATGATAACAATTTACTTTGTATTTGACAACATTTAGCTTCCCATTCAATAATAGTCCATTCAAGTTTTTGTAATTTAATTTCATGCTGTCGGTTTGTTTCGTTTAACTCGATTATCTCTTTGTTGAGGAATTGATTTTGGGCTCGGAAAGCTGTTACTGAATCTTTTAATTTTTCAAGCTCATTTTCATTGGGTCGACGTAATTGTGGTTTAACATACGTTTCGCTTGATGGAAAACTATTTGCTGTTAAATAACTATTAAATGATGAGGTTTTACTTGCTTGATCTTCATTTTCTAAATTGAATATTTCATTAGTTAAACCAATTACAGTCTGATCTTTAATTAGCAGCATATCTTCAAGAAGTTTATTTTTTTCTGTTAATTTTGACACTTTTTCTTTAAGTGCTCCATTATCGTTTGCATAAATTGTAACCTGATTCTCTAATTTTTTTAGTTGATTTTTAATTTTTGATAATTCACATTCATTTGCAAACAAATTATCAATATCATTGCCAACCTCAATTGTTTTTTTACATAATTTTTCATATGTCTCCTTTTCGATAATAATCTGCTCAATTTGATTTTGTAATACTTTGATTACTTCTTTATTACCGTACATCTCATTTTCTAAAGCATTGAGATCGTCTTTAAGTGTAATTATTTGATTCTCCAATTCTCTGCAATTCGCACATTGTTTTTCTTGTTTGTCTTGATCATCTAATTTACCCTTTAATTCAGGTTTTCTTATTTTCGTTAATATGTTGCTTATAGATACACGACGTTTGTTTTGAGGAAATGTATAATTTCCAATCAAATTGATATTATTTATATTTGAACTCTCGTTCAAAATCGCATTTTTAGTCGATTGAATATTTTGATGATTATTTAAATTAATTTGTTGGGGTTGATTGAGTGAGTCATTTGAGTTTTCTTTAGAAGTAAGTAGTGATGAAGATGAATTTTGGTGATTAGATGATAAATCTATATAGAAAATGGATTTCATTTAGTATAAGATAATTTTTTTTGAAAAAACTAATTAAAAAATAAAATAAACATTTGAATTCATTTTAAGCCGAACGAATACCATGCATTGGCTCACAAGTCAAGCTAAAATCGTACAAAAGCTTATCTAATTATTTTGTAGATAAGTCTAGAAAAAAATCTTATCTAAATCGATGTGGGCGGGGAAATAAATAATTGGGAATCCATCTAATTATAATATCAAATAACAAAAATTTTAATATAGAATGAATTAATAACTCACAAATTGAATAATTTTTGTCATTCAATTCATTAAGCATATCAAAATTATTATCAATTAATCTTTTCCTCAATTTTTGCAAATTTGTTAGCCAGTCGATGCAAGATTCTGATGATTCAGCTTCGAGAATCCACACTTTCTCTCCACATATTATTCGAAATGAATTTGTAGATTTGATGTTTGGTTGATTATAACTTGTTTCATAAATAATAGGCAACTCATCCTGACAATTAACTGTTAAGACTGAACGCTGTATGTCGATATGATCGAGAGGTATTTTATCATTTAGATGTTTGAAGCATTCTAATTCTAACGTAGACGGATTAAAAGAAATAAAACACCGCTTAAATCCCTTCAGTGGTCCTACATCACAGAATTTTGTTAACCATCCTTCCAATCGGTTCACTTTATAATATTCGATAACATTTTGATTCATTTTTTTGTTTACTTGAATTATTTTATCAGATCGTCGGTCGAATGTGTGTTTTAGCTATTAATTGTGAAATGATAAATAATGAACAATTTCGCACAGCGAATGAAATTCAATTTATGATTGAAAATAAAAATCAATCAACTATAAATTTTAACTATTTCGATTCCGAGGTTTGAATTTTACACCGTCTATAAAGAAAGAATAAACAGGTGCAGATAACAAATGAAATAGACTAGAATTTTTTAAAAAAATATCGAAATAATTATAAGCGAATAAGTTAATTAAATACATGTGTAATTTTGTAACTTAAAAATTGATCAATATTATTTACACATGATTCAACAAATGAAAAAAACTTTTGAGCTCACAAGTTCGTATTTTTTTCTTTTTGTTATTTATGAGCACGATAATTTTCATTTGCTTATCAATAAACTTTTCTAAAAAAATTATCGATCAATTGTGAAAAGCATACTTTTTTCACTACTAGCAATCGAAAAAATTTTCTAAAATCACAATTAATTGAATTAAATAATAAATTCTCATTTTACCAGAAATTATTAGCTTAGGCTAAACTTATTAGAAGTTAATTACTTTCCTTAATCGCTTTTTAAAAAATTTTTGTAAACAAACGAAAAGTGAATACAAAAGTTTTTCTTTATAGATAGCGCTCGTTGAATTCAATTGAGCGCTATTTTTTTTGGCGATTCGAAATCGAATTTTATAAACGAAAAAAAATTATAAGCGCATGCTTAAATAAAATCTGAATTCTTAAAATTTACAAACCATAATCGCTTGTTTTTTTTTCAATAGAAAAATACATAAATTTGTGTCTAATGGAATCTAAAATTTTAAGAATTTATTTTGATTTTAATTCCTATGAGTATTCCTTTCAGAAATTTAACAATAACAAACGACCAATGGATTATTTATCACAAATAAACTATGTATATTTTTAAATTTGTATGGTCATTTTTTTAATTTTTTAGATTTTAACAGGGAGATTAAATTATTGTATGAATATAAAATCGAACAGGAAGATTAAATAAGTAAATAATTTTTTTAAAATGGCATCTAATTATTTCAAAGAGAAATATGAAATAATAAGATTTAAAATTTTCAATATTTTTAGCTTTCATCACACGAATTAGCGAAAAATTTTTGATGGAGATAAAAGTATTTTTAATAATTTTAGTTCGAATTTCAAATTAAACGATCACTGAATTCTTTTTTCTTTTTTCAAATTTATTTTACATTTCACAGCTGTAGTGATTTTATAAAATTAAACAAAATATTCTAAATCAACATGCTGAAACAACAGACAACGATGATAATAAATATACATATGATATTATTATTGGAGAATTTATTGATACAAGAATAAAATAGAGCTGCCTAAATATCCGTTCAAAACTAAGTATAAAGTTCTAGACTTTATTTTAATTTGCGAATACGAATTTTTAGCAGATGAGAATTCAAATACAGGTTTTATTTCTATTAAACACAAATTAATCAATAAAATATAAAGTAATAAAAACTCATAAGAAAACGAATTTTAATTGTTACTTTATTTTTTTATTATTAAATATCTCATTTAATTTAATCTCACGCTTTAAATTCTTTTTAATTCTAATTTATGTACAGATACACTTATTATTTTTAATATCATTCAAAGTTATTGCTAAAAGAAATTTTGATTTTTGTTTGCTTAATTTATTCTAAAAATTTAAAATATTTAGTTCTCAAATTTGTGGTTCTCTAATCTTTCACGAGTAATGATTTCACATTTTCTATGAGTAATATAAAAACTATAATCTTTTTCCACACAGCAGCTTAATCAGTGATTTGATTTATATTATTCATGCCTAAAGCAAGTTAATTTAAAATTCAAAATTAACAGAAAACATAAAAAATTTAATATCTATATAATTTTTTTTATCTCACTTATCATGATTTAATTTTGAATAATTAAATATTAATATGAATTAAATTTGATAAATAGTAATAACCATTAATTTAAAAATATAGTAAAGAATATTGAAGCATAAATTCAAAAAAATTTCAAGAATAGATATTTTTCCTCTTTTTTAAACTTTTAAAAAAAATTATCATAGGTTCAAAAAAAATTAATTTTGTTAGTCTGTGAGTAAATATAATTGTAACACTGTATAGATTTAAACAGCTTAAGGACTTGACTAATAATCTTTTCATCTTATTCTAGCTCTATAAAATTTCACACATATATATTAGATTCGAATATTTTGCAGGCTAATTATTTTTCCATAAAATGAACAAAAATTAGTGAATCTAGACATTAATTTATCGAGTTCTATATTCATTTACCGAATTATATTCAGAAAATTCTTGTTGCAGAATTTTTGAACCTTCATTTATTTTTGGTCTTTATATAAATTAACTTTCATCTCTACTGCATCTTAATTGATGACTTTAATTGATATAATTTTTTATTAATAACTGATTTGAAAAGTAATTGTATAGGTAAAACATGATTAAACTATATCGTTATTTACTTACTAATTCGAAAAGAAATTAATAGTTAAGTTATAACAGTTTCGAATCTGTATAATTATTGCTTTATGCAAAGATTTTAAATTTCTTCAAAAACACAAAAAAATTTTAGCTTCGATCAGCCTTCTATTCGGTAATTTTTTAAGTTTAGAATTTTTTTTTTCATAATATTATTTTCATTTCTTTTCTTATGATAAATAAATTTCTTCATAAACATGCATTTAATGTATATGTGATTTTTTTTCATGAAAACAGCAAGAAGCAATTGATTTTTGCAACATTCTTTGCGTTAAATTAATAGAGTGTATCTATTTAGAATCTTTTTATACAGCAACTGTTGCGCTGATATTTTTACAACCAGTTTTGCTAATTATTTATTTAGGTAAATACATTTTATTTTTCCATAAAATGGATTCATTCATCGAAAACAAATTCTTTAATGGAAATGATTTTTTGTTACATTCAATTTCACAAGCAGACTTTTTGGAAGATTCTAAAATAGGGTGTAAATTGTGAATTTCTCATTTTTCAAACAAATTTTGACTGCAAAAAGTATATTGTGTTACATTAAAAACGTTGAAAAGGCACTATCCACTTTGTTGGTTAACAAGTCTAATAGCATTCTTGTCATTAAACAAAATTTTAACCGTAGTCTAGTATGCATGTAATGTCATAGATTACATTTTTATCATTACTCAACTGCTATTTTGATATAGAATTTAAAATACTGTATTATTCATACACGATTTATCTTTCTATCTCATTAAATACATTAGCAATGTGATTTCGTTTTTGTTGATGTAAAAAATAATAAAAATGATTGAGTTAATAACAATTTTATAGAAAACGATGAATTCTTTTGTCCCATAGAAGTAGGCATTTGATAAATTCTTAGTGAGCCAAAATTAATGGTCGAATAGTTTGTTGCATTGAACGATTTATTTTGAATCTATTTTTTAGCCTAAACTTTTATTAAAAATAAATTTAGTGATTCCGATTTTTTTTTTCGAATTGATATCGAAAAATTTTTAAACTGATATTTTTTTGATCATTTATTTATTGATTTAACTTGTTTTACACATTATAATTATTTTTCACTAATTTGATAAAAGTTTAGAACATTGATGCTCATACAATAAATTGAGTGAAAAAGATGCATTCTGAAAGCAATTTTTTCTTGTTTTCTATTCGCTTGTTTATGTAATTTTGTATATTTTCCAACATATTTGACATTTAAAGTTTGCATTAACATTTATTGCTAGTAGATCATAAAGCTTTTGAAATGTTTAAGATTGTTAAACAACTTTCTAGTTATCAAAATAATTTCAATTCAATATTCGAATTTTCAAATGGAAAATAAAATACTTTCTACTTGTCGATCTAAAATTTGGTATTTATATATCATTCTTTCTTTTCAGAATTATGACTGTTTTACGAAATGCTTGATCGTCAATTCTCCAAAGAAAAATTTTCGTTAAATCTAAATCTAATTTGTTTTTATGACTCATTTTTAATCTGTTTTTTTTTTTTCTTTTCATAATCTCGTCTTTTGATTACAGCCGAGAAAAAAAAAGATTTTATGATTTTTTTATTCATGTTATAAGTTGATAATTTCGAGAATGGTAAAAATTTTTACACATTGTTCAAACTTCATTTATAATACACTCCTTTGTGATGCCTTTATTATTTAGTTATAAAAATTCACATTCTAGACTCAAATTTTTATTTTATTAATTTAATAAATAATCGCATTGTTGGTTTCACGATTTCTTACAGTAGTCCTTTTATTATATCTGCCAGATTTGTAGCAGAAGCAATAGATATTGACCAATTAAATATTATTAGTCTTAACATCATTAGCACACATTGGCCTCTAATATTTATTCAATAAAGCTAATAAGACAAATTTATAGTTAAAATAGCTTAAATAAATTAAGCATACTTTAGTTTTAATTTTTAAAACTAATTTTTAGTAACTACAATTTATTTAATGAGTATTTTTTTGAATGATCCATTAACAATATAAAATCGTGAATTTACTTTATAATATATAACTATCTTTGCATTGCTTTTATTTTCGATTCAATCTATTCAATTCAGTTAATTTCCTTTGTAACAAAGCTATGCTAATCTTATCAAAAATTTTAGACCATATTTTCTCACATAATTCAAAATCTTTGAATTTGAACTGCACAAATTAATCGAAAATTTTAATTAAAAAATTTTGAAACGAGAAATTTTATTGCATAAAAAAAATCTAAATGCTTATTTTTGAATTTTAAATTTTATTTTAAATTTTATTTTAAATTATTTAGTTTGTCTAGTCAATGAACATTAGTGACTAAATAAAAAGTTCGCATGCACTTGAGATTATTCTCTTGGCACAATAGATTTGAACTTTATTAAAGAGTTAAATTTACTATTGAATCCTAAAAAAAGTAAAGTTCTTAATTTAAAAATAAAAAATGTTAATGTTAAAAGAGAATGAAAAAAAAAAAAAAAAATTCAAACACCATTTACTAAAGAAAATTTGGATTTATTTTATACCTATCATTTACGATTCTAAAATTTACCAATTGAAAACAGAAATTACATTGTAGAATGTATTTTTTTAGTACTACTTAAATTATTATTTATTGAAATTCAAATTCGTAAATTTTCGAGATTTTTTTTGATTCAATAGTTGACTTTTTTGACTATTGCTGAAATGGATTTTAACATATTTATTTTTGATGTGCAAAAAAAAATTGGAATAAATTATAATCCATTGTGCAATAAAATGAATTTTTTAACAATTTATTCAATAAAAGGTAATTTAAGATAATAAATAAAATTTAAAACAAATATAGATGATCATTAAATACCTAATGATCATTAAATGTTAAAATATGAAATTTTTGTTTTTTTGAATAATTGTCTATTTGTACCTACTAATCACAAGTTTAGCTCAATTATGTAAACTAGATATCATTTATAAGAACATAAATATTATTTCTTGATTGATTTATTATTTATTCTGGTTGAATTGAATAAGAAAATGAAATCAAACATAAAGTTTACAACAATATTTAGAAATGAATTTTTTTTTCACGAAAATCAATTTATTTTGCACGAAAATCAATTTATTTTTCCCGATTTTTTTTATTCAAATTTTAATTCAGAAATATATTAAAGTCTAAATTTTTTAAAATATTCTGTGTAAAAAAAAAAATAAAATAGATTTAATAAATATATAAAAAAATAAATTTAATTCAAATTTTTTTTACTATATAATCTTTTTTTATTTTCAAGAATACATTTAGTTTAATAGATATAAGAAAAAAAAAATTTATTTAATTTTTTTTCTTAATTTCTAGTAATATTTATTTGAATCTTAATTTTTTTACCGGATGTACATCATCGAACTTAAATTTTCACTTTAAAACTCACTCATCTTAAAAATCTACATAACTATTTATGAATTTTAAATTGATGTAGCATGTGTTTAAATATGAGACCGTTCCTTATTTTTTTAATTTAACATTGAAATAGGAAGCTTAGTCGTAATTTCTCTAGCTTGAAAAAAAAGTAAAGCGAAATGTATATTTTATAAATTTCGGGAGTGGCCATAGAATTTTTTTTTACTTTTTTATTTTTCTATGTAAAACAAAATTTGAAACAAAGGGCGTTCGAATGGCATTCGCAAACTAGCCTAGTAAGGAGGATGTAACATATATGCAATAGAAATGTATATGAGTTTTAATGGATTCCCGAAATATATTTAAAATTTAGAAATTTATTTTGATAAGCAGATTCAGTTTATTTTTGGTAATAAAGAAGTTCAAACATTGCCTTCTTTTGAATTTATCCACTATGCGAATCACATGCAACAATGAGAGTAAAAATGAATTCAGATTTTTCATATGGATATCAATTTATTGATTCAGTTCACTCATCACATTGCCTATCTTTCAATATTTTTCGTGTGAAATTCTTCTCGAATCTATGTTTTTTAGCTATTAACTAAATTTAACACTAACTAACTGCAAGATATAGTCAAAAACATTAACTTTTTACTTATCATTAAAGTGTTTTCAGTTTTGCAAGTCAAAAGGATATTTTATATATATGATCATTATCACAAAAGCCATCAATTGATCATCAAATTTAACAAAAAGCTTAAACGTGGCCATTGATTGATGCATCTTCAATTTAATTATTTGCAATCTATTTCTTTGATCAAATTTGTATTTTCATTGCTTATTCTCAATTTTTTATACATCTTCATCTTTGCGTACCTTATCTCTTTTGCGATTTTTTGAAATGAATTTATTTTTTTTTTCCAAAAATGAAATTCATATATCTTTTGGAAACAAGATATTTTTTTGCCAACATATTGTTTTAAGGATATATTAGAATGTTTTTGTGTTGATTTGATTTTCTTTAAATTAAATTTATTTCATTTTGCTGTGTTTGTGTATGCACTTATTCCAAGCTACAATTCTCTGTCGACTAATACAGTTTCAGTAATTAAAATTTAGGTAGTAATTTTCTTCTGTGCCTAAAATTAATGACAATTTTTCATTTGAAATTGATATTTTTTTAAAATTTCAAATGATAAATTCTTCTTCACTTATAAAAATTTATCTAAACATATGTATCATGTTGTTTAATTTAAAAATCTATATTTTATTATTTTAAAACTTGTTCATTATCTCATGGGGAAGCTAGTTGTCGAAATCAAGACTTAATATATATTAAAAATCATTGAAAAAACATGAATATGATCAGAAAATTTTCAAAAATTTACTTGTGCATTCATTAAAACATTGACAGATATTTTTTTTCAAGTGATGAATATAAGGCCATAATTTATAAAGCGAACATTTCGATATATCAATTTTTGATATCAATTTGAAGAAAAAAATTTTTTTTGTTACTTGTTTCTAAATCTTTTGGCAATATTTATTTTAATAATATTTATACGTAATATACACAAATTTTATGTTGGAAATATTTCCCTTTTTATATATGATCAAAGAATCAACTTTCATTAATATGAATTTAAACAAACAAAGTTAGATTATATATTTAACCTAAATTCTAATTAAAATACTTAGCGAGTCTGATAGCTTATTTAAAGGAGCATAAAATCATACCTACAAATCATCGAGAAAAAGTGGAAAATTAGTACGTCAAATGTGCACATGTGAATATATGTGAAGAATCGGAATTTGATAACAGGACACAAATCACAATGTGAGATAAAAATATTCGAATGTAGAATCAAGAGAATGTGAATGAATCATATAATTGAAATTTCTATACATTTTTCAATCTAGAATCATTCTAACTTTATAACCTGGTTGAGTGTCTTAATAAAATGTGTCTGTATAAATTAAACAGTTTAGTTAACACATTTTCAAAAAAGGTTTGACTTCACCTCTGATTTACTTTTTGAAATATCTAACAAATTTCCTCTGCCATTATAGACATCGTTCCCGTCTTTTTCTACATTTAATAATAATTTTCAATTTAATACTTATTTTCTGTATGTCTACTTATTATTATGTACCTATGTATGTGTCCATCACTTCACAAATAAAAAGTAGACATAAAAAGCGTATAGAATATATTTGTCTGGCATTTAGATGATCATTCTTCTTGGCAAACATCTGAAATTGAACATATACTAGTTACATTGTTTGAATATAACCTTGCCATTTATTTTCAAGTATTTACAATCCGAAAAATTTTATTTCTTGAAATAATGTATCTATAATTTTGGATCAATATCATTTCAAGTGATGTCAATCTCTTATGTTATTATAATTAAATTTATTTTCCGTTTCAACATTGTTATAGATACGTTATATAAATCTAAATTTTTTATTTATTTATGTTGTTTACGTTTTCCTCTCCCGTTTATTTTTGTTTCATTTATAAATTTTAATAAGTCTAAGGCCAGGTGGCTTGTTTAAGTATTTTGATTTTTTTCTTCTACTATTTCATATTTATTTATATTTTTAGTGACTACAATTTCCAGTTCGATTATTTGAATTTCTATTAAATATCTATTTTGCTATTATTGATAATCAGTTTCTATCTTATTGAGTATAATCTTTCGATTCAATCATAAAGCTTGTTTTAAATTTTTTTCGTGAATTTTTTAATTAGATTTTTAAATTCATTAGAAATGTGCATTAAATCTATTAATCTTATGTATCTGCTTAAAAAATTAACACCTCAATTTTTTTTGGAATCATTACAGACAATTTTTTTAGTTTTCAATTTGTGTTTTAAAGAAAATTATAATTTTTATCGAAGTTCAAAACAATATCAAATCGCCTATCAAAAATTTTATCAGGGTAATTATAAAAGTTTACATCAAGTTTTTCCTTATCTTATATTTGATCAAGTTCATTATTTTTGCGCTTACCTCGATTGCATGCGAAAACGCTACAACACTCAAAATGATCAAATGGCTCATCGAATTTGTAAACGAAATTATCAATCAAGAAAACGACTATTACCATGTCAAGAATCTAGTATAATGGCCTCGCTAGGCCAATTTAATAATTTAAAGCGAACAAATGTCAATTTCAAAAAATTTATTCAATGTCTCGTACTGTTCTCTTTCGCTATTATCTTTAAAAATGTTAACAAAGTTAACGGCCAGTCACCTGCTAACAATGATCAACCATTCGGTAAGTATTACTTGATCTGCATTTTTTTTCTATTCCTAAAAAGCGCAGAAAAAAATTTTTTTTTTTTGATTTCTAGGAATAAAATTTAAAAAATTTTAAATGTGTACACTTTTATTTAACAAATCATGCATGATACTTATTTTTCATATTTAATGAAATACAGTTCGTTATTTGTGCCCTTAATTTTTTTTGGTAATCACAAATCTTGATATTACCATATTTTAATTATTTTTTTTTCCAAAAAAAGCACAATTTTTTTTAAAAGCATCAAAAATACGCGCAAATTATGGTCCTCATTCAGTTTTAGAATGTTCAGGTCAATTATCGATAAAATAGAGCAAATAATATGATAAAATTACAATGCAAGTGAATTGTTTATAGATATTTAGGACTTATCTATTTACACTTGACTAAATTAATGATGTTTGACTATGTCCTTTAGAACATGAATTAAAAAAAAAAAAGAGCTTTTCATGAGCGAATCATTTAGTTTATAGATTCTTTTTAAATATTATATTTCAGGCTAAATTTAACAAAACATCATAGTAATATGCAATATATTATATATTCAAATAATTTGTTTCTCAATTTTGCTAAACAATTTGTGTGCTTTAGACTCGACTTCCTGCTAGGTGAAAAATTATGATTATTTTTGTTTTATCATCAGTCTGACTACCTGATCACTTTGGCGACCTTCATCAAACTAAGAAAAATTGCAATATAAGATTAGATTACGATGAATGCATGTTGTAGAATCTAATTAAATAAATTATGTCTAAAATAAAAAACTGAATTGTAATGTGTTTTTATTAGTAAAATCAGAAATAGTCAAGGAATTCATTATAAAAAAGTTATAAATTTTTTTCAATATTACATATATTTTAATTACTCAAATTATATTGAGCTCTTTATTTTTAAAATTTTTGCCCAATTTTTTTTCCAAATCTATCCATTATCTTATTCCGCATAAATATTCAAGTTTGCGATACTTAATGAAATATGACTATTATGATTCTCAATCTTATTTTAAATTTCTAGCTCTTGTTGATTGTTTAAGACTACTCATTATGCATCAATACGCTAATAAGATTCTAAAGGATTTGAACTTTTATTTTATGCATTTCTTACTTAATTCGTATTCTTTTATATGCGCAATATTAATGTGATTTGAACAAATTAACACTAAATTTCATTATTTGACGGTTATTTTTTCTTTACTTTTGAATTTGATCATTTTTTTATAGCCTTGATTACATTTATTCTCAGTTTAGCTTTTCAAATTGATTTTCGCCTTCTTTTTTTTTTTGATATGCGAATAACACACATTTGTTACAAGAATAGGTTTTTAAACTGTCACAGAAGTATTTCGGAAAAAATGATATTTGAATATAAAAAATAAGTTTATATTTTCTTTAGATTTTTAAAGAGTGAGTGCTATCGAGAATTCTTGCTTAAAATTTCTAAAAGTTATCTCTAGCATACTTGCCTTTTTTATCTACATATATA
>BLXL01010600.1:0-13629 GCA_023170135.1 Acarapis woodi
ACTTTTATAAATATTTCAATATGATAAGCTTATTAAGTTGTTACTAAGCTTTTTGAATTTCCATTTGATAATTTTTTTTTTTTTTTATTTAGTAAATATATTTATATTGATAAATAATTAGATGCATTTATCTATAGAATTAGAATTCAAAAAAATTTCTTTTTACATTATCATTGATTAGATAATCTGTATCGTGAGTCAGTGCCGTGCGACCTCCTCTTCTTTGAATTCTTTTCTTGATAGAACGCATTCTAAATCCAACAATTGCAATCAGCATAATAGTGATGAATAGTCCGAGTACCAAGGCAATGACAGCTGAATTAGTATCTTGTTCATTTTCATCTAAATAATAGTCCTCTTTACCGCTAAATTGAATAAATGGTTGTTTAAAATCATAGCTCACATAATGATCTTTATTCCAGTTGCTTCCCTTTGGATTCAAATTTTCAATCAAGGTAGCCCTCATTCTTAAATCACTTGTCTTATTTGAATTTTTTGTCGTGCTTTTGTCAAGCAAATTTATAGGTCTGTAATCTTTTGATTCTACTGATTCAATTTTTGGCTTTATTTTATATTCAATTCTTGAATCTTGAGTAATCTGATGATTTGTCAATGGTTTATTTTTATTCAAATTTAAATGGTTTGAATTACTTATTGTTTCTGAATTTTTGTTTGAGTTATCTGACAAATTATTTAATTGTTGCTTATTTAACAAAGTTTGAAGGAGTTTTTGTTCTTGAATGTTTTTCGCTAAAACATTGAAAATTTGTTGTTGTTGATTTGAATCCATCATTTGCCAAATCAATGAATTTATATTTTTGCTATCAACCGGATTATCTTGCCTGTTTAAATTTAATTGTGAATTTTGATTTGTTGGACTTAAAGTGTTTGGATTATTCAATGTGTTAATATAGTTTGCATAATAATCAATCCAATTAGCGATTGGAAAACGATTGGAATCAAAGCTTAATATACTTGGCCATGGCTTGACCATGTTGTTATTTAATGAATTCTTAATATTGTTTAATGCAATAGAGTTTTGAGCTTTAGCTAACTTAACGATCTCGGGTAACTTTTTATAATTAAAATCAGGTGTAATATTTCCTCGAAATTGATTGGTATTCTGTTTTTTATCTTTCAATGTTTTTGCAGACGCTTCTGTTACTTTTGAACTGCTAATTGAGAGTAATTGATTTATTTGATTAAAAGAATCTGAGCAGTGTAATTCTTCAGCTTCATCGCTACCATCTGTACATTGCTGATTAGAGAAAAAAAATTAAAAAATTTATATTTTTATTTTATTGAAATGATCAGTGTACTTACCTTTATATTATCACATATATTATAAATAGCTATGCATTCTTTTCCGTTTTTACAAGAAAACTGGTATTTTTGGCATTTTTTTTCTTGTGATTCAACTTTGAATATTATTTAAATAAATAATTTTGGAAAAATAATATATTAATGAAAATCACAAAGAATATATGCGTGATTATTTAGTTTAATATTTGAATTTTTGTATTTTATATTCATATCAAAAAGTATGTACTCAAAATACAAATATTTAATATTATTGTATTGAAAATTAAACTATCTGGCAGATCGTTAACAATTATTTTTTGATTTTAAAATATATATGGTAGAACTTATATAAGCAATGGAGTGCTATTAAGATTTTTAAAAATGATAATCTGAATAATTTGGTTTAAAATTATGAAAATTATAAAACGAATAAGGAGGCATAATTTCATAAAGTTTTTCGTTTACTAAAAACTTACCATTTAATAAAGTTTGCTTAGTTGTTGAATTGTTCGGTGATTTATTACCGCTCAAATAAGTTGTGTTAATTGGCACTTTTTTTCGTAGATTAATTAGATCATTTTCGTGCACGCGTTGTTGTTGAAAAGCACTATTGTTCTCTTCCCTTTTGATCTCTAACACGGAACTTGTGTAAAAATTGTGTTTAGTGAACTTACACTTAAAATCTAACTCTACTCCTAATTGATTTTTAAATAATCAAAAGGTTTCGAAAACAAAATATTAGAAATTTTATGAATTTCGTATAAATGTATATTGAAATTATCTACTTACCACAGTCAAACAAATAACAACTACCTTGATTCTATTAATGTAAAAAATAAAAATCATTAAGTTGAAATATTAAAATAATTAATTTTTTAATTCTTCTAATTTAGTTTTGATTATATAAATGTAATTTTTATGACATGATTATTTTATGTATAACACTTATGTTAAATAGAAACTTATATAATAATTTGATTATTTAAAATGTTTGTTAAACTAAAAGAAAATATTTGCAATATAAAATAAATATTAGTGACACCTGCCTTTTCTTCATAGACAGCAAGGTTACATTGCTTAGTTTGTAGACACCATTTCAGACAATCTTCATTTGTTGGTTTTTCGGTTTCATTGAGATATTTTGCTCCATTAGCTCTTGAATCTTGTGTTCGAATTATTGTATTTCGATTGATTCTGAATGAATTGTTTTTTAATTTAGAATCGGTTTGATGGAAACGCTTGATTTTTACAAGTTGTGCTTCGGCTAACTGAAATTGTTGTCCATTTTCAAGAGGTGAATTTGTAAGATAATTTAATAAATTTATAGATCGATTAATATTAATTCCGTTATCAGACGTAATTTCTAAATTAAGTACTTTTTTGATACATAAAAATAAAAATAATAAAATAATTGTCTGATGAATTTTATATAGTTGATGATTCGAATTACAACAGAAACACATTTCTGATAAATTTATTTTGTATGTTTTCTTTATTATAGATTAAAAGAACAACAATAAAAGGTCGATCTATTTTATCTTTTAATAAAAATTCCAAATATTTTTGGCAATAAATTAGAGGCTCTGCAAATTTTTTTTAATTCACTTTAAAGGTAATTACCAATTATTGATTGAATATTCAGATGAATTTTTCAAATACGAATTTTTTTTCTCAATTTATAAATAATTAATATTTTTTAAATTTTCGCATGATTGTTTTCATTCGATATAATTATCAAATTAGTGTTTTTATTATTACATTTAATGATTTTAAGATCAAACCTTTTATTTTGTAAAAATTTGCCAATAAAAAAAATATTGTTTCTTTTTATAGCCCACAATTAATTTTAGTTTTTTTTTTCCAAACATGCTAATTTTTACGTCACATAAATCTGTTAATTTTTACTTTTTTGAAATTGATGTTATTTTAAAATATTTTTTTGTCTAAAAAGAATCCATCACGAAACACAAACAGAAATTTAATAATGTTTAATATATAAGTAATTCATAAAAATAATAACAAAAAATATTAATTGCGCGATTTGGGATGTAATTTTTTTTTTATCTGCAACGAAAATATCATGAACTAAAAACATTTTCTCTCTAGTAAACAATGATTCTTTGAACAAAAAGAACTTTTTACGTAGACAATATAATGATGTTCTTCTGCAGATCATTGTAGCATCTTTTCTGATCGAATTTTTTCTTTGTGATTTGCTTAACAGATGGCTGCATATATCTTTACTTTATAATTCAAAAGTTTAGAAATTCTCTTGAATATTTTATTCGATATTTTAATTTATGGCATATATTTAATATTATATGTATAATATAATTTAATTCAATTGTCTATCGGGAAAAAGTTTTATGAAATCAAGTACGTATTTAATTTAGAATTTTCCTTCAGGGTTTGTTACTATATATATAATAATGCATATAAATAGATATATAATTTTATTTATTTGAAAAATTTATTTAATGAGTTTAGAACAGTTCTAATGATTTGAAAAAATTCATTGAGAAAATATTTTTTCAACATAATCATTGCTTAATTGTATGCAATATTCTACTCAATATCATTTATTAAATGTTGTTTATATGCGATTTGTCGAATGGCTTGGTTGCATAGTTATGTTATTGATTATAAAAAAAAATTTTTTTTAGTTTACCATTTATTTGAATAGAAATTCATATTATAATTATGTTACATTTCCGAGAGTTATTCTTGCACATTTTATTAGGTAATTTAGATCATATTTTTGCATATTTAACTGCTAAAATATAAATCACATTTAATTTGAGATTTTATAAAAATGATATTGCAAAATTTTTCGTCTCTTCTTCAATTATAGCTGATGTGACCATGATCTTATTATGCATTTTTTAGACATTGGAATAATTTTTTTATTCTGCAATTCGTGTGAGCTGTTACATAATAAGTATCTGACAATTATGAAAGCCATGTATCAAGAAAACCATGAAGTTTATGAAATTCTGCAAAGAAATAAATTTTTGCTTACATTTGAATTTTTTTTAATTGAAACTATTTATGCAGATTCACTTAAAAAATAAAAAAAAAATTCAAAAACGAAATTATTCATTTCAATTTTAATAATTTAAAAACGAATTAATACACAATGTTGATGCAAAATATTACAGATTTTTTACAAATCTTAGTTGATGATTTTTAAAAATTCGAATATATAAATAGTGTAAGAATTTTTACGGAATCATAAATAAATTAAAAACTTAATTTAATTTCGATATTTAGGCAACAATTACTTGATTACCAATTTCAAGAAGAAATCTATAGTCAAAAGTCAGTCAAATTTATTTTTATTATCACAAGTATTTATTAAGATGTTTGTGTTCTCAATACATTTTTGCTTACGATCTTTTTAATTTTTCGATACAATTATTTTCTAGAAATTTTTAGCAAATCGATCAAATTATTTTTAAATATCTTTTTAGACAATTTTCCGCTAGTTGTCAAATTTATTAATTTATTTTGTATCAATTGATTCAAATTACTTAATAATATTTTTTTCTATTATTTAATTTAAAAATGAATGCTTTGTCTGATTCTGAAAATTTATAAGTTTCATTGCTACAAAAATATTTAATAGACACTATTTTAAGTTATTTCAGATAAATTAAATAGTTGTTTATAAATAATTTTTGCGATATATATTGCATTAATTTTTATTTAATCAGTTTTATTTTTTGATACTTTTTAATTAAATATTGATAAAGTAATTTTCGTTTTGAGGGGAAAAATTTCCTTTTGAAGCTTTTAGATTGTTAGCATTGTAATTTAATTTATTTATATGATTTATACATATATTATCTTGTGACTTTAATATTTCCCGATTAGAATTTTAACTCCATATATTGAATATATCAAAATAGAATCAAAATTTATTCCACATTATAATTGTTTGAAAAAAATAAAAATATTAAAATTTTTTAAAAATTACTAATCATTAGGCTAAAGATGAACTAACTTGTCACTTTAATTGGAACAGCATGTAATTCACCTAATTAGTATGATTTTATGGATAGAATTAGGATTCATAATGCGTATTGTTCATGTTTTCGTAATCAATAAAAAAATATGATTTATTTTATAAATATTAATTAAGAATAAAATGCTATATATATTTCTTAAATTTATTTGATCATTTTTAGCCACTAAAGAATTCATTCGCAAATCAAATTAATTTGCAAATTATCATTTCTTATCTATAAATGTATATATATATTTTTCAAATTAAAAAAATAAAACAAAATAAATTAATTAAAAATATACAAAAAATCATAATTTTATTTTTTTAAATTTATCTCGAAAATTTGATTGAAATGTGATTTGTTAAAAAGCAAAAGGTCCTATTTAATTCAAATTTTATCTAATACCACAATAGTGCTTATTCATATTCGCATTTTTTTAAAAATAAAATTTTTATATAGAAATTCACTCAAGATTGTTCAAAGGTTAAAAAAAAAATTTTTCTAGTTAGATTTTATCGAAAAAAAACTGAAAGAAATTTTCCGATTATTAGAAAATAGTCAATATTCTGAAATGAATAAATTTTATTATATGCTAAAAAAGATATAATATTGAAACAAATTTGTACATCTGTTGTCGAAAAACTTAATTTTTTGATTCTTTCAGGCCAACTTGGTCTGATGAATTTCAAAGATATTACCTTAAGCGATACGAGATAAAATTATGTATATATTTTAAACCTTTATTTGCATTTGAGTTTCATTGATTAACTTCAATAAATCTTCAAATATCAATTACATTTTTTGAAATGTTTTGCAGTAATAGTTTGTAATTTATGAATATAATCTTGAATGACCTTATATATGTCTTTAATTATATTCTAAGGTTTCACAATTTTTCAAAAAAATATTAAGCATTTAATTCCTTTTTTAGTACAAGACCTCAGATAAATTGTTAAATAATTGTTAGCATCCTTCTGCTATGATTTATTCAAATTAGAATTTAAATTTCAATTGAAGTAAAAAAAAAAACTTGGATAATTGTGATACTCAATGAAGATTATTTTCAATTTCATTTTTAATATCTTGTGGAAAATTTAAATCTGATTCGAAAATTTAAAACAATAGATCTAATTTGAAATCAATAGTATGATTAGCACTTACGTACTTATTCAATTTACATTATACTATAATAATTTTATTTTCTTGTATTTGAAGGCATCTCTATGCTGAGTTTAAATGATGAGAATTTTAGTTAGTTTGTTACAGTCTGTTACGAAGAGAAAACAATAGATTTATGTATTAATTATGATGGAAAAATTCATGATCATATTGGAGCAGTTTTTTAATAGGGTACAGATGTTTTCTCGAAAAATTATTTCAACAGCAAAACTCATACATTGCAAAATTTGAATGATCAAGAAAAAAAAATTGAATAGTACCTGAGATTTTTTCATTTTTAAAGTCTCAGTCGCACTAATCATTATGTTTATTTAATAGTAGGCAGACAATTCGATTGAATGTATCGAAATTCTGTCGATAATACGATACACATTATTTTTGTAACGCTTGCAATATATCATTCATTTTGAATCTCTATATATTCACAATTTATATTGGATTGAAAAAGACTCTTTATGCTTATAATTATATTAACAAAATACACAAAAAGCAAATAGACTTGATAAAAATTTTTAATGACTTTGGATATGTAAAAAGAATGAATTTGTTCGGGGGAGAGGAAGGAAAGTAAAACAGGTAAATTTAAATGTTTCATTTTTTTCTACTATTTGGCTTCTTTTCGAATTTAATAGTTAATTTAGTTTGCTTATTTCAAGTTCAAAAACTAAATTTGAATGCAATGCTTATGTTCACCATTCGAAAATAATGACCTTAACTAAAGAGTAATAGAATCTTAAACTTTGTTTAAGACTAACTTCTGAATCTTTTTTATAAACACTTGTTACTTTTAATTTTTATAATTTACAGTTATAATTCTTCTCTTTGCTTGTTACATTGAATACTACACATTCTACTGTGCCATGCAAGTTTTGATTAATATTCTTCAATAACACTTTGATTAATTTAAAGTTTTATTAAAAATTTTAGCTTCATCACGACTTTTCAGATGTTTCTCGATTATTTTGGTTAATGGTTGTTAGATTGCTTCACTAAATTTTGAGTGGCTTTCTTTATTTGTCATTTTTGATGACCTTATCATCTTTACAGAATTTCAAAATCTTTTCCTTTAAATTTTTTACCATTTTATTTCAAATTTTTTTAAAACGCTTGATACTATTTTTTATTTCATCCTTTACATTTTTTTATACTAATATTTCGAATGATTGCAATATTCATAAATAACATTTATTAAAACAATTTTTTTATTTACGATTTTCTCCACACTAATTACGAGATATATAAAATAATAAATTCATCTATATTTGTGATCGATTTTAAAAAATATTGTTTTCGATTTATTATAATATTTATGATTTTCATTTTAAAATATTTATGAATATTTAAAACATAGGTGAAAACTACAATTTTAGAAAATTTGACTTAATTTTGATAAAAATGTTTCTTATTCAGACTTATAAATTGAATCTTATTATTTTAATATTTTTATCGGGATTGTTATTAACACTCAATTAATTTAATATTACAATTGATAATTCAGTTTTGATATGTTGAAAAATTCTATCAAAGTTGAATTTAAATTATTTTTATCAAATATTCAAAAGTTTGAAAATAAAAATTGAGGCATTTTTAAAATAATTGCTTTATATGTTTAATGATACTTATCTAAATATTTTTTATCTATTGTGTGAAATCTTTCAATTATTTCAACTTGTTATTTTCAAATCAATTGGCTATTTAATTATTGAATTCTATTTGTTCTATAGTCGCTAGTATGGGATCAGAAAAACTTATTTTATTAGAGAATGATTAAATTAATTTTTTCGTTCAACATAAATTATTACGATTGAAATTCGTATTTATAGATTACTTATCTTGATTTTAACTTTAATAGATAGCTTTCAAAAATCTTTGTTATTACTCTTAAAAATTAGATTGAT
Source organism: Acarapis woodi (assembly GCA_023170135.1). Taxonomy (NCBI): domain Eukaryota; kingdom Metazoa; phylum Arthropoda; class Arachnida; order Trombidiformes; family Tarsonemidae; genus Acarapis; species Acarapis woodi. The sequence goes on from BLXL01010600.1 coordinate 8,387, forward strand.
TATTTTTATAATTTTCTTTTTCATAATAATTTAATCCGAATAAATTTAATTTTTATCAATACAATTTTTTTTTTAATTTTTTATGCAGAAAATCGTCTTCTTTAATATCAAAGTTTTCATATTCGTGAATTCAAATTTCAATTCTAATGAAATCGTAAAAAAAAATATTTGCTCTAAAATAATCAACTTTTTTGAATTTTTTTTGTGCCCTGTTGAACCATTAACGAAAAAAAAAATTTTCAATTTGCAATTTTTATTTATGAAGCGTTATCTCATTGAGTTAATATTTGAAATAATTATTTTTAAATTAAATTTGCTTCACTTTCAAAAAGAAATAAATTTTTCAAGAAATTATTTTTGAATTTGTATTTCGAAACGACTAGAAGTGATGCAATTAATCAATAGTCTTGAATGAAGATAATTATTAATTCATTTTTTCAAATAATTCATTTATTTGGCAAAGGAAAAAATTCTTATGATCTTGAAATTGCTGATTCGTCATTTTCAAAATTTCAAGTTCTAAGATTATGAAGATAGAATAAAAGCATTCAAAAATTGAACTTGAATTTTTTTTCGGCCAAGCACATTTATCGTTAATTTAGATTTATAATTGTTTTTCACATCTTCTTGATTGTTGCTTACAAGGAATCGGAAAATTGATAAATTTATAATTATAGTTTCCACTTTTTGAAAGTCACTCTTCTCTTGATCTTCTTTACTTTTTTGCTTTCTCTTTTTTATTTTATCAAATTTCAAAAATATTCATGAATTTCATTGAGAGCGACTTGATTTCGGCGATTTGATTTTTCACTATCATTTTTACGTTTTGTTTTTATTTTTTTCAAATTAATAAATGACCTCTAAATTTTTGTGACAAATTATGATGAATCATTGCTATAAATTCTTATTTGAACAAGCGATTAGTTTTGGAAAATCGTAATGAATTTTGCTCTGATCTGTAGCTAAATCGTCATTTGATTTGCAGATTTATTCAAAAAAAAGATAGTTTTGTTTTTGTAAAAAATTTGATAAGCATTCCCTTTTCCTCTTGAATTGACTTGAATTTTAAATCTTTGGTTTTTGTTATTTAAAGTCAAGACCTTGTTTATTTTGTTTGATTTCTATCGATTTCAATGTCAGAAAAATGAATGTTGAGTACGCTTCAGGAAATAAAATTCTATTTCCATCATTTAAAACAAAGAATGAAAACGCTCGTTTGAATGTTTAAATTTTTTTGAATCTTATATATACAAGTTAAACAACAATTCTAAGGTTATATTTGGAAACTGTTAAGATTATTATGTTGAATTTGATGATTATTTTTCAATGATACTTATGGGCAGATAATTCAGCTGTCATTTTACAGACGATTTTTTTAAAATTAGCTTCGTCTAGATATTTCAGTTTTCGGAATAATTGACGATTGCCTTAAAAATAATCACACCATAAAAGTGAACTATACTATTAACATTTTTAATATTTAATCATTTCTCGGTAATAAATTTTTTTAAGAAACACGTCAAAAAAAAAATTGGGTTGATTGCCAATTTATAAATCGAAAAGCCTTGATATCGTTTATCTAAAAGCCCATAAATTCAAGGGAAAAAATTATTTGACAAAAATTAATCAAAAGAGTGTAGCCAAAAAGAGAAAAAAGATCTCAATATTTGATAATCAATATTAAGATTATTAGATAAAAAAATAATTTGTTTAAATTTTCGTTAAATATAAAATAATTTAAGTGTTTTTCTTCACTGAAATTTTGTATGTTTTTTTTTTGATACTAAATCAAAAGTCCTATTATAATTTAATTTAAAATAAAATAACACATAATAATAAATCCTAAAAATAAAAAAAAAAAACCATTATCTGTTGCTATAATTTTTATATTGAAAAGACGTTGTATTCCCATTTTTATTTGAGAAAAGGCAATACTTAATATTTTACCTAACATGAACAATGAAAAAATTTCTTTAATGTTGTCATTAAATAAAACTATTTTAAATTATCTTAAAAATACTCTTCGATAAAAATTAAATAATATATCAGTCTATTTATTCTTCGATTTTTTTTTGATTTTCATCGTAAAGGTACAAACAGTAATAACATTTTAATAAATTGTGTTTTTTAATTCGGAATTTTTAAGAAAAAATATTTAAAATATTCAAAAAAATAAAATCGCCACGTGCGAAAATTAATTCAATGTCAAACTAAAATCTAATTTGTATTATAGATAAGTGATTCAAGCGTTAGTAAAAAACGATAAAAGCAAGCAAATTTGATCTTCATAGAACTTCCTAAACAAACTATCAAAAATATGAAAAATGAAAAAAGAAAAGATGAAAAATCTTCATAAAAATTTTCGTGTTGGTTTAAAAGATTTTTTCCTTTGATCTTCCAATTAGTTTTAATTTTTTTTCGAAATTTATTTAATGTGTTTATTTTTTTTAATTATATTTAAAATAATTGTTAATAGAGCCCACATATCAGTTTTTCGTTTAGATCTATTAAATTAAATTTAATCTTGTAATTAAAATCTAGTGTTCGGATACAATTGCTTTTTAATAATCATTAGGCAAATCAGAAACCATTAAAAAATAAAGATTAACTTGATAAGTTTTAATTTTTTTAATACACTATCTCTAATATAAGTGTGTTTATTTTTTTTATTTATTTTTCAAAAACATTGAGTGGCAATAAATTTTATTGATGAAATTTTTTAACGGTGCAATACAGAATATGTAAGATTTAAGAGAATTTTTTTATCACTAGAAAATCTTAATATTCGAATAATTTAAACTTATTCATTTTTATCTAAATGCGAAAGTAAGCTTTACCTTATTAATATATCATTAAATATTATATTATTAAATTATAGTTAATAACATTTTAAAATGCTAGAAAATCGCATTGTACAGAAGGTGAAATATAAATGAGAAATTTTTTGTGCACAAGTATTGAATATCAAGTTCAACCTGTTGATGGAGAATAACGATTTAATTGAATAAGAACCTTCTATTTCTGCGAAAAATTTTTTTTTGTTTAATAAAAAATGTGCCTTTTTACACAAGTGGAAGTATTTTTGAGAATTTAGTTCCTAGAACAATTTCAAAAAATCATTTGATTATTTTGAAAAGAATAAGCTCAAATTTTTAAAAGCAACTATTTATTCAAAAATTTTTGAGCATTTTACCATTTGTAATTAAAAAAAATTTGATGTGAAAAATTAATAAATATTATATATAATATCCTTTAATTTAAATTGATTAAATACTTTTTATTTTAATCTATGTTGAAAACAAACTTCATAAATACGTTTTGAACAATATTATTGACAATGCATTCTTTTTATAAATTCTTATTTGATGGTCTTATAAGAATTAATCACAAAATATGTGTCAAAATTTTCTAATAATAAACAAAAATTTAAATTTAAATTTCTTTTATCGGACTATTTTCAATTGAAAATAAAAATATTCTTTCAAAATAACGATTTTATCATAATTCTGAAAAAAAAGAAAATTAGTACTTAAATCAAATATTTAAATTTTACATTCTTTTTTCTTTTTGAAATCGTAATATATTGAATGACTTGTAATGATTAAAGACAAGAATTTATATTTTGAAGAATTGAATTGCAAAAATTCGAAAACAGTCAGGATTTGGAATATTTTTCAAAGACTAGGATCAGTGTAATTGACCGATTAAAAATCAACGAATTCTTTAATTATAATAAAATTATTGAAAGGTAGACGATCTGCTCTAAAATGTCATATTTTTTCAAATTTTCTCAGCTTTAGTAGTAACCTTTTTAGTTGAATAATTTTGAAAAAAAATATTTTATTTTTACTGAAATAAAATATTTCCTTGAAAAGCAATGAAACGAGACCTGAAGAGAAAAAAATTGATTAGCTTTGATTTCAAATTAGAGTGTTTATTAACAGAATAAAAATAAATCGTATCAAACCGATAAAAATTTAACCAATATTCGTCGCGAAACAAGATCAAAAATTAAATTATCAAAATGTCATTGAGTACATTGTAGTAATTTTTTTTAAATTTAATATAATTTTAGAAAATGTGACGGTAAAAATTTTATTGGTAAAACTGTCGTTATACATTAGGAAAGTCAATTATTTATTTATTTATTCAATTTGTCATTCATCCATTTTTCGTATGAGTTTATATATTTTATCATAAAGTTCATTTTGAAAACTGATATCTTAACTGTGTTTATTTATTTAAGTAGCAAATCGCAATTTAATGCGANNCCATCTATTTATACGGCGAAAAAAAGATAAAAAATATATTTTCATTCTTGCTTGATGCATTTTTCAGTCATTTCTCAACTTGCGTATTTAGTGAATCATGTCAAGTTAAATGATAAAAATTTTGTGATCTCCTCATTAAATAGATCAAATATGTTTTTTACTTAATTTTTTTTTGTTATTCGACTTTTAAATTTGTTTAAATAAAATCCTTGCTTTTTAATTTTATTATCGTCTGTCTTGTATGATTAAAATACATAGATAAATTATCTTTTATTTAAATTTACTATTTACGTGGGTCTTATTTGTGATTAGTAATAATTATTCGATAGTGAATGATTTCTCAAAAATAAATGAACACAATCTTAAAAAAATTAATTTTTATCCAATCAAAATTATAATTTTTCAATGAATTCACTTCGATTTTCCTTGAACAAATGAGACTCAATGAAATCACTTTTACAGCTAGTTTTTTGATAAAATTATTTTCAGCGTTGATGACTTTAGGAAATTTATTGTAATTTTGAAATATGTATGTGAATTCTTTAAAAATCTATAGATTTTTTTACTATAGATTTAATTTCACAGAAACATTACTAAAAAATTTTATTTTGAAAGAACAATAATTGTTTATACACTTTAAATTTTTCAATTTATAAAAATTCATATTACAAGAGCATGAAATTTTATTTCTCGATTAATAGTATCTGCAAAACGGAATTTTTTTTCTAATTTAAAGGTCGCATTAAATTGCGATTTGCTACTTAAATAAATAAACACAGTTAAGATATCAGTTTTCAAAATGAACTTTATGATAAAATATATAAACTCATACGAAAAATGGATGAATGACAAATTGAATAAAAATAAATAATTGACTTTCCTAATGTATAACGACAGTTTTACCAATAAAATTTTTACCGTCACATTTTCTAAAATTATATTAAATTTAAAAAAAATTACTACAATGTACTC
>BLXL01010601.1:0-31298 GCA_023170135.1 Acarapis woodi
TTTGATTTTTTGATTTTCAATTTTTGAACTTTTCAAATCACAAAATCAAAATACTAATTAATCGTAATCTAGGTTTATTGAAAATTTTTCTAACTGATCCGAAAAAAAATTTAATAACATACATCATATATATTTTTGATTATTAATAAAATAAATTAATATTCAAGAAAATTTCATTGAGAAATCTCGCGCCAAATAAATCGTCAAGACATAAATCAAAGTCTACTAAACAAATACGTCTTTGGTTCATAAGTTTAGATTTTTAACTTATAATTCTTAATTTTTTCATTTAAATTTTTTGAATCACTAAATCTTATTCCCGGCTGCGAAGGAAAGGGGCATTCAAATTTTTAGTTTTCAAATGTCCAGACTGGAATGAGATTTTATAAGAATAAATCTAGAAAATTATTTATTTTTATTTAAATTTATTTCCAACATTGCATGATTCTAATTATAATGTGCAAATCAAAGTGCTAAAATATTTTTAAAGTATATTTTTTGATTTGATTTTCATATTTTAGTAACATTAAAATCTGAATGTTTAGAGGTTAAATAGGATGAAAGTGTAATTATGAAATCTTAAAATACCTACACAACTATAATTACTCTATTTTTCGGCAAAGTTTAGTAAATGTTGAATACAATTTTTGAATCGATATTTTAACTAAAATTTAATCAGGTCGTTTTTAAATTAAATAATTTTTATGTAAACATTAAAAAAATATTGCTTTTATCATTGCGCATCATTGCAAAAAAAAGAAGAAAAAAAAAAATCAACATGCAAATCAATCGATTGTGGTGATGAATGTAGTAAATTTTTTTGAATGTAATCAAACTAATATTAACTTCTATATTAAGTGGGATTGACGAAAAGTATTTTGTAATTTTGAATAAGTTAAAAAAAATTTTTAAAAAATTTCATTATAAATCATCTGAATTAAATAAAACGTTTTATATCGATTGAATATTTATTTGATGTGAAATTATTTAAAAAAAAATTAAAAAAAAGGTAAATTAAACTTGAAATGACATGCTTTTTATTTTAAAAAAGAGCATTTAGGATTTTAGTCATGGTTGTTGTGGAATTTGAAATCAAAAATTACGATTTCAAAATAAATCACCTAAACTTTTGTTTTTAGCGTGATAAACAAAAAAATAAATAAATAAATTGAAAAATATTCATTTTCGAAATCAATTCAAATTGGTCCTATTTATGTTTTGCAATAAATATATGTTCTAATCATTAATTTAAATCAAAAGAAATACATTTGTTTAAATCTACACTGTGAAATCTAATATAAATGATATAAAGTGAAAAAATTTCGGATCAAAATAAGGAATATGCAAAAAAAATTCAATTAGAAATTGGCTAAAATGTAATAAATTTATAAACTAAAATTATGCTAATTTCAACTAAAATAATCAAAAAGTTGTTTATGCTTTTAGCATAGCATTTTATTAGAAATTTTTTCATAATTTATTAAGTCTGCATCAACTTTATTGATATCGTTGATTTAGAATCAAAATCTATAGTTCTGAATGTCTTTATAATTATTCGAAATTTATTCTGCCTATTGAATATTACAATCGCGATACACACAATGTGTACAGTCTCAAATAATCGTTTGAATTAAGATAAAAATACTTTACTTTCTAGATATAATTTAAAAACTAAAATTAGCTTTCTAAAAATATCGCAATATAGTTAGCAAGAACAAATAGTTGTTCAAAAATGAAAATTTTTGTTTCAAAAAATAGCCATTCAAAACTTTCAATATTATTCTTGATAAATAATATTTGAAATCGTACACTTTCATCCATAATATCACTGTGATTCCATAATTTTTTTCCAAATTTTGGAATTTGTCTCTTTTAAATGTATTTTTATTTGAAATGCGAACTAAATATAGTTATTACCTTTAATTCATTATTTTATATAAAAATAAACTACGAATAATTTTTTTAAAAAAATTTTACGTAAATAATTCATAATTATATTAAAAGTCTTTATGCACTAGTGAAGAATATAGGAATGTAAATATTTGTCATTGACAAGGTTCAAACATATTTTAAATTTAATAGATAATTTAGACCTTGTATTAAATATAACTTAACAGTGTGTAATTAACATTTGAAGTCGAACATGTTTTAAATTAGACATTATCGAAAATTCCAATGATATATTTCACGCTTTATAAATTTCAGAAAAGAATATTATTAATAATATATTACAGGTATAATTAGAAAGACATTGAATATAGTTGAGTGAATAAAAATTTTAAGAGAGCATCAATATTTGAAAGATTTTTATTTTTTTTAAATATTTTGAAATGTACGGATACATCTTTTACTCTAATTTAAATTACTTAAGAAAAATGCTCTAAACTTACTTGTTTTTTTCTGACATGAACATTGACATAAAATTTTTCAATTGAAAATTGTAGAGAATTTTAAAAAATATTGCCTTTACAGAATGCATTCAACTGTTAGAAATTATAAATAAAATAACGATATTATTTTTAAATTTATGATTAATAAATATTTATTTACTTCATTAAATAATCGATTGTACCGCATCAGGTATAATTCAGTTAAATTAATCATTTGAAATTTTCATTTACTAAATATCTATTATTGCTGAATAAATTGACAAAAAAATCAAAATGCTTTTTGAAAGCTACTCTAAGTTTACGATGTCCTTAGGACGGCCTCGATCACATCCCGTAAAGTATTTAATATCGAGGCTTACAAAATAAAAATAAATTTAATTTTAAATGCAAAAAAAAAAAACATTAATCAATAAATTTCGATTAATTTTATATTTGAAAATTATTTTCAATATTTTTTTTAAAAATTTCAAGCTGAAAAATAATTCATTCGAAAAAAAATGGGTGACTTCATTTCAGACAAATTCTATAAAATTCCTTAGTTTATGGGTAGAAATTCATAACGACATAATTTACAATGAACTGAACAACTATTACTAATAATTGATTTCATCATAAAATGAAATTTCATTAAAAATTTTGCGTTAATTTGGTATGGACAAACAACCTATTGCAAAGTAGTGTTATTTGAATATATGATGAATTTTTTTTGACTACCTTTTACAAATACAATTTATTATGAAATTTTTCGGAATTGAAATAAATGATAAACAACGAATAGTACTTAAAATGAATCAAAATGTTATTAAAAGAATCTTGAACAATGAAGCAAATATTATATACGAAAACCGAACTCGTAATCAATAATCAAAAAATTTTGAAAATCCATAGTTTGTAAATCACTAAATAAAATGTACGGAAGTTGTCTTGAGAAACAATACTTTTTTTTTAAATCGTTATATAAGTGAAATTTATTAATTTTCTCGCTTTTTTTTTCGATTAAATGAACAAAATATTATAAAACAAATCTGCCATCCTTTTTTCACATTTCAAAATTTATTAAATTGGTTTTCTCTGAACAGTGATTTAAATTATAAGGACATGCTTACAATCATTAAATTATCTGCATCTACCATATTTGGTTTATATAACAAGCGCGCTCGAATAAAGTTTGCTTACTGAGCATCGATTGTCGACAATTCAATGATGCCGATCAAATGTGTTTATAATGAAGTGCATAGGTTAGGGCAAACAAAAATTTCATTTTGAAGACATCTAATTCGACCTAACATCATGGAAATCTTTAATATAAAAATTTAACGCCACTTATTCGGTTGCAATCAAAATAACAAATAAAAAACAAAGTGAACCTTTATTTTGATATAATTTCAACGAAAGAATAGAGTTAATAATTTCGAATATGCTCAAGATTTTTTTTGAAACGATTGTTCAGTAGTTAATTAGTCAAAAAATTCAGAAAAAATCCACAAAAAAAAAATCCTAATTCTTCAGATTTATTTTGATGAATTTTTTTTAAAGACCAATAAGTATCAAGTCAATTTTACGATATCAAATTATCAAGGTATAAAGAATATAAAAAAATCTGTCAAATATTTTAACGAGCCAATTCGAAGAAATTTAGTCTATTTGAAATAAATGGAAATTATTTATTTATAAATTTGAAATTTTTTTTTATTTTTCTTTTATGATCGTCATAAATTATTTAAGTTTTCAAAATATTTGATTGGAATTGATGGAAGTTTTTCAATTTGATTTAAGTTATCAAAGTGTAAACCTTGAAAATTTTTATGCTTTTAATATTAGCAGTTTAATTTTTAGAAAATAAATTTTAATAAATTTTTAAAATATTTAAAAGAATTTCAAGTAAATATTTATCAATTTATAGGAGAAATTTGATTGCCACCAATATATTAGATTTTTAAACCAAAGTTCGATGGAAATAAAGATAGTTTGCAAAAATAATATTTCAAAATCAAAATATCTTGATATTATTTATAAAATCTTGTTTTGATAACATCAATGACATTTTATTTTATTTTCGATCTTCCGAGAAATATTTTCGTTGACACCTATCTAATTTATGAAATCACATAATATTTAGTAATAATAAATTATAGAGGTAAATAAAATTTTTTTTTTAATTTTGATTGAAAAAAAAATTAAATAAAAGAAAAATTCATTCAGAGAATTAAAATAAAGCTATTAAGTTGATTATTTTTTAAAATTGAGCAAACACAATTTGAGAAATTTTTTTTCTTAATTTAGATAAGAGAAATAAATAATTGTAAAGACGAAAACTTAATTTAACGCATGCAAAAAAACAGAAATAGAAAAAATATACATTTTCCAGTGTTTTATCGAACTAATAAAAAAAAAACTAAATTCAATAAAAGTCATCACATTTTAACACTTGTTTATAAATTTTTTATACACTCATCTAATATTTTCAAGAACCAATAGTTAAGATTAGCTTTTCTTTATATATAACATTCATAATATGCATGATTAGAACATAAAATTTAAAAGTGCTCCAAGCAATTTATTAAATCTGAACATTGTCCACTGGATAAAAGATATCATCGAAAATAATAGTGAATACTTGGCTCAGAACTTGAAATTATGGATTCAAAAAAGAAAAATTTAAAGTATATTAGAATAACTTTTAAATGAATATTAAAAATTTTAAAGAATGGTACAATATATTTTATTCCTAATTGAAAAATAAATATTTTAGTAATTTTCCAGAACATATTAATGTATATATTTAGAAAATTATTAAATGGAAAATGCTGTTGACTGAAATTTTAAATCGCCTATGTAAGTCGAAGACTTGTCGAGCAAATAGATTATCAGAAGACAGAATTTTTGGTATTATCTTAGGCTCTCAGCGAAGAGTATAAAATGACGCACATGTAAATTAGATAAAATTTGTGACTTTGCATCCAAAGCATGTAATTAGGTCTTAAAAATGGCCTTTATGCCATACAGCCTCATGTGAAATCATTAATTTATGAAAGATATACTACCGTAATATAAATTCTATTAGTAATTTTGGAGAAAAAACGCTTTAAGTATGCTTTAGAAATCATTTCTAAAGTATATTCCAAATGATTGAGATTAAAACAAGATTTTTTTTAAAATATTTGTCAACGAAACAGATCAACTATATGTAGTTTTAAATCTTTAGGTGCATAAAAGTTTTAAATAAAGCATTCACACCATTTAAAATTTCAGATTTACATAAATGCATACATAAAATTACAAGATAAATAATATTTCAATGAACAGGATTTTTCTTATTAAATTGAAAAAAAAAAAATTTTTTCTAAATTAAAAAAGAATCACTACATGATTATCAGATATTAATTATCTATATCGAATTCTATTTTAAGCTAAGATATTTCATTAAAATTGTTCAAAAAATAAATGATTTTCAATTGCAAAATTCAAATTACTTCGGGAAAATAAAGAAATTTTTACTTACTTTTTGAAGAATAAATCAAATGAATTCAATATATTAAATCGTTGAATTTATTTACTAGAATATAATAAAATCACTTTAATTCTACTTGAAAATGTAGACTGGTACTAACAAAAAAAATAAAATAATTCACAGACAAAAACTGTTTTAAGCGGGCAAAAAGAGGCTTAAATAAATAAAAAAAGAAAAATAATTTTAAAGTAGAAAAGTGAGAATTTTTAGATAGAATTTAATGTGATATAAAAAAAAAAAACTTTGCAAGGGTAGATTAGTTTTAAAGATGAATTCAAATATTTATGCTAAATGATGATTAAATAATTGGTATGGAACAGGTGAAAAATATTTGTATTTGAATAAACATTAATTGACTTCGATTTTGATCCATAAAAATTAAATTGTATTTAAAAATTAAAAAAAAATTAGATTGAAATTTACGTATTGAACTGGCTAAAATTAATTATTTTATTGAATATTGCTTGAGAAATGATTGATGATTAAACAGATAATTTGAAATGGCCAAGTTGAGATGATAAAAACTTTGATGTGTGAAATAATCTAAAACATTTTCGAATCAACAAATAGTTTAGGATTGAATAAAATTAGATAAGAGAAATTTAATCTACAATATATTTGACTTTTTTCTTAAATCGGCAAGTGTAATGAAAATATCAAAAATAAATTTTTGAAATAAACACATGAAATAACTTCACGAAGGTAAGTGACAATTACACAGATCATCCACACGGCAAAAAGACCGTGTTGGGATCAAATGAAAATTTAATCGTCAAAAATATAAGGTACGATAATAAAAATCAAGTTTTTTCTTCAAAACCCTTACTTATTTGATTTGAAGTGAAAACAAATTTTTGTTTTGTTTAAAACTCAAATTATTTCTAGCCATCCTAAACAGAAAGCCTGCGCTAATCACACTGGCAGAGCAAGAAAATCAGCTGATTACAGCGTCATCTATATAGATGCATAATCATTGAAACAAGTATAGATTCAGCGCAATCACTGATTTAAATGTTTTTAATAAACAAAAAATTTTAATTATTACTAATAATCTGCACTTGGACTTAAATGATATATGTAGTTCAGATACTTTAATTGTCATTTTTTTTATAAAATATTAGATACTTTATTGATAATAATAATATATTTACCAATATATTGATATGTCAATTTCATTTTGTGCTTCAAGTATCAATACCATTTTTATGTTTGGTGTATTTTGCTGCATTATGTCACTTAGAAATTCTGCTTCCGAGCTAAAATCCCATATTTATTATCAATAAAAAATTATTCAATTCACAGCCACAAATTAGTTGAATAAAAAAAATTGTCTGTTATTTCTCTAGTAATTATCTGATGATTCAGATTTTTTTTGAAATTGATAGAATTTTAAATTAAATAATACAAATTAGGGTGCTAAGAAGAATAAAATTCTTTGGAAGAAAAAATTGTACTTCATTGCGACTGCGCAATTAAATGATTTATGATATCTAATTTCTTGCACGTTTTTGTATAGTTAAGTTTGATTTAAGAGATTTTTTCAATAGTATGGATTGGAATTTTGATCCAAAAACAAATCGTATTTGGGAGAGTAGCGATGATGAATTCGAGGATGATGTAGAAGAAGAAAGAATCAAACAAAAAACAAAGAAAAAAAAGCCGCGGACGGCCAGAGAATATGAGGAATATTTGAGAAAAAAAGAAAATGATTTGATTGATTTAAATCGAGAACCTGAAACTAAAGATGATTTCGAGCGTATGGTTATTGGTTCACCAAAAAATAGTTCGGTTTGGATTAAGTATATGTCGATGTATATAGAACAGAAACAATATGATAAAGCTAGGCAAATTGGAGAACGAGCATTACAAACAATTCCGTATAGAGAAGAACAAGAAAAATTTAACATATGGATTGCAATGCTAAATCTTGAAAGCAAGTTCGGTAACGATGAGTCTTTTTTTATTCTCTATCGTCGTGCTCAATTGCAATTAGATCCATTGAAACTATTCAAATCATTAATTAAAATTCATATGTCTAACGAACAGTTCAATAAGGCCGAAGAATCATTTTCATTTCATCTTAAAAAACTAAAACAACATAAAGATTTTTGGCTTGATTATGGACTTTTCTACTTTAAATGCAATAAATTGGATAAAGCGCGTAGTGTGCTTGATCAATCTTTAAAAAGTCTTGATAAGCAGGAACATATTGATGTGATCTCAAAATTTGCTCAAATGGAATTCAAATCAGGTGACATTGAGCGTGGTAAAACATTGTTTGAAAGCATTCTTTCAACTTATCCAAAGCGTGTAGATCTGTGGATGGTCTATTTAGACATGATGCAAAAGTACGGAGGAAACGATGATGAAGATAACAATGCATGTGTGATTGCGATTCGAAACATATTTGAACGCATGATCCAAATAAAATTAAGACCAAATCGAATGAAAACTATTTACAAAAGATACATAGAGTTTGAAAATAAATATGGTAGTAAGAGTACTTTAGAGAGAGTAAAAGAAAAAATGAAGGACTATGTGGAAAAAAATCCATTCAACTAGCATTTCATAATTTTACATGTAAACTTTAAATAAATCATTTTAAAAAAATTTCTTTTTGGCTTATTTTAAAATAAATTTTATTATAATCGCCAAGTTTTGATCTCGACCAGTTTGATTTAGTTTGAATACACAGATAAGAGCATGCTTTAAAACATCAGTTTTTTTCGAAACACAATTACACTTATTACCAGACTAGAACATTTCAGGTGAATCTTCTGTCTTACCGTAAGCCAAAACTCGCAAATCTGTTGCCGGCACTACTCGAAAATAGTGGCCGCATTCACATCGTCTATCTTCACCTTTATGTAACCACATAAAACAGATATGAGTTTGATCTTCATGACAATGGCATCCTATTAATTTTGTATCCATAAACGATGGTACCAAGCATGGATTTTCTTTGGTTGCTGGACCACGAGGGTAGGCTTTATCTACCATAAATGGATCCTGAAAAGATAAATTTAAAAAAATAAAGCAAATTACCTTTGATTAGTCTTCATTATTTTCAACATACATCATATCCCTTTTCCTTCAAAATAAGCAATAATTTCTCATTACCAGTTGCGTGATCAACTGGATCAGCTAATAAATCTGTAGCAATTTTAGAGTGCGAGATAAAAATTATAGTAATTTTGTGAAAATTTAAAACAAGTAACTCACCATATTTTTTATCAAACATTTTGAAGAGTGTCCGACCAGAATTTTGGATTGAATCTGGTCTCATGAGCAATTTTCTTGAACATCTAAATAAAAACATGATGTTTGATTCGAATTAACCCAATGATTGACTAATGCAAATTTAAATTTAGATTCGACCTTTTTTGTTATTATTTGATAACATAATTGATTAACGCGCCTCTAGTATATGTTCTTCAAAATCAAAGTCAATTAGAAGCGCCAAAATTTTAATTTTCATTTGTCGTTTTGAGTGCAATCATGTGATTCACAAAGGTGATTGCTGAATCAAGTTATTTCATAATTTGATTTGCATTGTTATTGATTTGTTTAATTATTAACTATAGAGGGAAGATCACACATTCTTTAACTTGAAAGAAACCTGTATAAAAAATTAGTATCATTAAAATTTTCTACTTTTCTTCTATTGAAAAAGTTATAATAAAATTTAATAGATTGAGCTATTGCAGAATATTTAAATTTAAATTCAAATGATAATCGAAAATTTTTTATTTTTTTCAAATTATCACTTCAACTATCAACAAGATTAATATAAAATATTTATGAAAGCCTCTTCAATTGTTTTTTCACAATACAGACAATATTTCTTGAAAAATTTTATAAAATGATTTTTTTTTTTCATATACTTTTATTGGATTGTATTTTTTAATTCAAAAATATGATTCATTAGCTTTAGAAAAATATTGATTCTTTCAAATCATTAAAAAATTAAAAGCATCTTGATTGGCAATACATAAATTTGATCTTGAATTAATTTGGAATGAATTGTTATTTGCTAAAAATATATACAATAATTTTTTAAAAAAAAAATTTTTATCAAAATTCACAATATAAATTTACCATTCAGATAAATTTTTCTTAACACCTATTTGCTTATGTGATTTTTATGAAAAGCGATTCGCCAATAAGTTCTATCGAAAAAAATTTTACTTTCAATATCAATTTTGTTTTTAACTCTTTCATATGTTTTTTTCAATTTATTTTTGAAATTGAATCTATCTAAGACAATAAAAAAAAGGCTTAAATCATACTTATCTTTAAATAAGATGTTTTCCAATACTCGTTTATTTATTAAATTATCGAAAATTTATTCGAAATATTGAAATAATCGCAATTCTAGAAAGATTCACACAATGATTGAAATATAATTTTTTTCTATTGTATCGTTTTCGCTTAGATATGAATTTTTTTTTGTTCGCTAGTCAATTATTTAAAATACAGGTAAGGAACTAAAGCTGAATAGTATTTTTAAATTAAACTTTTTATATTGATGAATAATCAAGCAATTTAGAAATTTGAATACTTTTTTTGTGGTTAATAATCTTTATTTATTAAATATACTAATAAATTTAAATTACAATACATATTTTAACATCATTCTCTATGTATTATGTAAAAAAAATTTGGTGAATTTTGAAATTCTATTTTAATAAAATTATATTTCTATTGAGCATTAAGCTTAAATTTTTTTTCTTTCAAACAATTCAATAGAAAATAATTCATATTTTCTCATAATAAAATTTTATAAATTTTTTATTAAAAGTTATTATATAAAAATACATAAATTGATTACAATTTTTATTGATTTGTTAAAATCACTTATAAATAAATGACTAATAAAATAAATATTTAATTATTTTTTTGAGACATTAAATAAAATTTAAGACAATTTAAATTATTATAAATATGAGTTGAAATATATTAGACAAATTTTTTTTTTAATTTTTTGGATGAATTTCCTGATAATCTAGAATTTGGGTTTGAATTTCGCTTTCTGGTCAAAATTTTATTTTATTGATTACATCTGCAATATGATTGATAAGCCGCTTCGATCGGGACATAATTAAATTAAATTTGGATCTTATTTATTCATAACAACCATATTCGAAAACAAACAGATGATGCGATTCAAGAATACTTTCTTTTGATATAAATAAAAAAACAATAATTTAGTGAAATATTTTTTATTCGCGAAAATATATTCGAAACTTAGTGTGATGATATATCAAATTAATACATGACGTGAAAATCGTATCTATACATATATCTATATACATATATATGTATATATACATATATAGATATATAATAATAATACTTGTACTCTATTATTTCGAGCCAGGTAGGCTGGCATTCGCTTTTAACAGTTGATTTGTGTTTGAAAAAAAAGTTTTGTATTTGGAACTTTCAAACGCGCTTGACAGTCTGCTTCAACATGATATATTCGAAGCAAAAAAAAATTTCGGTTTATGAAATAGCTGCTTATTTTTATTTTCGATTTTTCTGTATTTTTAAGAACATCCTAAATTTTTTTATTGTTGCGGCTGTTTTTCCCAATTCCGCATTTTTTTTGTACATTATGTGAAACATACATGACTATGTGAAATTTATTGTCAATGTACTTGTGCATTTGCGTTCTAAAAAGATTGTGTATTTTGTTTATGTAAACTGCAAAATAAATCACCATAGATTCATGTGCTGCAGTCAAGTGCACTTTGAATGTTTTGAGGTCATATATTTTTATATAGATTTTAGAATCTTACTATTACTGGTAAGTGTATAAGTAAGTGTTTAAAAAAATTATTATAAATTGCAAAATACTCAGATTGTGTGACTAAGAGGGATACCCACTGAAAATGTCTCAGAATATTTTGTCATGCAATAATTGCATTTTATTTTGCTATGAATCTTTTATGTGCTTGTGTTTTATTTATTTTTTTATTTTGTTCATTTAGTTTATGCATTTAAATTTATTAATAGAATTATAAATTATAACTGTATCATCTGAGCTAATTATTTTACATCGTTTAAATTCATTTATTATAATTAGTTTGTGTGATGCATTTTTTTTCTTTGACGTAAAATCGTGTTTTACCGACACATTTCCAGAAAAGACCTTGAATTTGAAAAAAAATTCAATTATTTGTTATCAATATGTATTTCTGTTGCAATTTTTTCTCGCTAATTATCATCATTATCTAGTTGCGACTAAACGACATTATTTTTTTGTTTCAGATTTATGAATATTTTTGATGTTTCAATTTTTTCTTAATTTAAATAATTATTTTCTGAATCTACTTTTGACAGATTTCTAGTGTAATCAGAACTAAAGTGATTGAAACCGCTCAAAAACTTTTTTCAGGTATTCAGTTTTTTTCTCAAAAAATTTTTCATGAAATTTCGTTTATATTTTATAAATTTTCGCATTTAATTAATTTCATTTAATTTGAGAAAATGAAAAATATATATATTAAATGCAAAATCTTTTTTTTTTTTATTTGTGGTCTAATATATTTTTATATTAGCAACTTAAAAATTAATTCAAATGATCTTTTTTCATTTCTGAACAAATATTTCAGCAATAAAATCGGTCATTTGTAATTGAATTTCTAAATATTTTGTCTATTCATCATTTTCATTTTATATATTCATACAATAAAATTTTTGTATCAAAAATTTATATTATTCATGACACTTTTTTGACCTTCAATTTTGTTTTAATAAAAAATAAAAATTTTTATTCAACATTTTCATGTGTAAATTTTTTTAAAAATAATTTTCAGAAAATTTTGTTATTCAAAATATAAATACGTAAAATATGCTTTTTAATTTTCGTAGCAATTTATTTAGAATCATTGTGCACTTTGATTTTGTGCTTTAGTATTCAAATATTGAAATTTTAAACTGATTTTTTAAAAATATTTTTGTCTAATATTTTTTATTCTTTTCTGGATTTGCATTTCAAGTCAAATTTAATTATTCACTAAATCTTTTTGCAATAATAAAATGGCGCGAAATGAAATTTATCATTTTTAGTTTATTGGACAAATCACCTTTCGCAAAACAAAAGTGATCAATGTAAAAATTAATATTGGTCGAAAAGCCTTTAAAATTTTTGCTTAATTTTTCAATTTTTAATCTTACCAAATCATTATATCGAAAGTCAAACTATGTAGTTTTGACTTTTATACATTTACTAATGATTTTTATCTAATTATGATGCGTCGAAATTTATTTTTCATTTATATTTTATTTTTTAGAACGACTATTCTTAAAATTAAATTTTTGATTGTTCAAGATGCCGCCTCAAATATTGGCTTTTTATCAAATAAATTTTTTTTAAGAAGAAACAAAAAAAAAAAGACATTCTAATATTTTTAGACTGGCAATCTTATTTTAAAAATTTAAGAATAATACTGCCAAATGACAAATAATTTAAACTTTAATATTAAAGTTTGGTAATAAATATTTAAATTCAATCAAAACTACCTCATTCATTTTTGTATTAAATGAAAAATTTTTATCAATTTCTCGTTAAAAATTATTTGATTAGAATTTTATTCTATTATATAGATTTTTTGAAATTTTCAACTATAATTTAAAATCATAGCTTACATATTATTTGGATAAAAATTCAAAGTTTTGTCTCTTTATTGAACATCAAAATATTTGGACCAAATGAATTATGTTCTTAACAAATACTTATAAAATTTTAATAATTTATTTAGTAAATTAGGTTGAAATTGTGTCATTGCGATGATTTTTATTTTTTTTTTGCGTAATTGTTTCATTAATCTTTTCCATATTATATTCATGAATCGGCTAATTCCGCGATATATATACCGTCTGCACTTCAAAAACCGAGATCAAATATATCCTGATGTTTTGTGCATCAAAATTTTAAATCTTTAATTATATATCAATACATGATTCACGATTTCGATTAAATTACTTGTTACCATTTCAATTTTAATGTTTCTGTAAAATATTTACGCTTTAAATTAAATATAGATGCAAATTTTTACCATTAGATCTAAACTACGTTGAACTTGTTTAGTCATAATTAGCTTGATTTCTTTCATAAATGTATTTAATGAAACTTAAGTGACAACCATATTAATTCTAATCAAACCGATTTATAAATTTGCAAAATCATCTTTTAATTTCAATTTAACTTTGAGTTGGCCGACTAATTTTATTGGTTTGATGTAAAAAAATCAATTAAATTTTGTGCATTAAGGCACACAGACTATGACATCTCGAATAAATTTAATCTAAGCTTAAAATAATTTCTGTAATAAGAACAATTCTATATCATAATCTATATTTTTTATAATTTAGAGATTTATTTATTGTATCGATAATTAAATAATTTTAAAGATTATTATTTTTTTAATCCCAAGTGAAAATCGATCAATATCAAAGTAAAAAATTTTTTTGTCGAAAATCTTTATGGGTAAATATTTGTGAATTACATATATTTGTATTATTTAATTTTTTTTTCTAAATAATTTTTGAAGTTTTAGACAAAAAAAAATCGCAACTACTAGAAACTTTTATGAAATTTTTTTTAACCTTCATTATATTCTAATTTTTACTCTTTAGTTAAACAAACGAGAAAATTCTAATAGATTAAATAATTTAAAAGTACATAGTCATTTGAAGGACAACTTTAAAATTTATCTAAACATGGAGTCATATTTTTGCCAAAAAAGTGAAATTTAGAACCTAAAAATTTTAAACTCAAGTCGTAATTTTTTTGAAATTCTATTTTATTTTTGAATTCAACTAAATTCATATTTCAAAAATATAATAATTATTAAATTATCATAATTTTTGGATTAAATTTTGATTTATAATGCTTATGTTTGAACTTTAAACATCTTCTATCTAATTTTACCAATTTTTTGATTATTATCTGAAAAATTATTTTTTTTTTAATCTTCGCTCAAAATTGAAAATTTATCGTAATTTTGAGATTTCGAAATAAAATTTGTAATTTTTTTGAAATTATAATAATTTGAAAAAGATTCTGACACAAATTTTTTTTTCAATTTTTAACAAAGAAGGATTCTATCAAGTGTGCTCTATATATGTAATTAATATTGTTTATAATTTCAATAAAATGGCTCAATTATAATTATTACTATTTGGTTGAATGCGCATTAAATAAATAAATTATTTTTTTTCAATTCATGTTGAATATATTTTAGAGAAAGATGGATCTTTAATTAGATGCTTGTTCCATATTAAAAAAAGAGTTTATTTTTATTCAAGCAATTAAATTTATTATAATATACTTAACAAATAATTAAATCTAGACTATTAAATGATTAATGAAAATTTTTAATACTACAACTTAAATGAATTTGAGGAAATTGAAAATTTAGAAAACGTCAAGGTCTTTGATCAAAATTAGAAAACAATTGCCAATGATAGATCTTTTGAATCTGTAAATAATTAATCACTAATACGTTATTTTAAGTTGAGTTTGATTTTAAAAACCTTGTCCTATTTTCACAGATTCTTATGCATTCAAAGATTTTTCCGGCATTCGTTAATCGAAAAAAAAAATTTGAAAAAGACCAGATCATAATCATAAAATTATTTTTAGACTTCAAGGAAAATATATTTGTTACAATACTTATTTATTTTGAATCTGGAAATTCACATTCCTGAAGATTAGTCAAATTTATGAAATTAGCAATTTTCAGATAATTTACAATCATATTGTGTCGTAAAAATTAATATTCTACATTTTATTATATAAAAATTCTTATCAGTCTTTTTTACATATTTACCGATAACTCATTATGATCATAGTAAATAATCATTTTAATTTCGGATTAAAAAGATTTTTTTAAAACTTCTCGAACAATTCAGCTTTTTATTAAAAATTATACAGTATCTGCTTTTCAAAAAATTTTATTTATAAAATTCAAGATTTCTTTATTAATCGTTCACCAATTTTTTATAACTTTGCTAATATTTAAATTTAAGTAATTTTTAATTTATTAGTTGATTGATAACTTAAATTTGAAACTTAAATATCATAATTTTTGAATTTCATGTGAATAAACGATTTCACAAATACATATTGAGAAAAGAATATATTTTTCGAAAATTGAAGAATTTTTAATAATAAAATTAATCGTAGTACTTGAATTTATTTATAAAGTAATCAGCGTAAAATATTCTAATGCTTATCACTCTGAACCTAATTATGAAAATTTTTTTGTATCGAACCATAAATTTAAGTTTATTCTTTATTTGAAATGAAATTAAGGCCTTAAATTCTGAATTTTATAGCACAAAAAAATTTTTATAAGTTCAATATAAATTTTTTATCACAATTTTTAAGAAAATATGAAATGTAAAAATTAAATTCACTAAAAAGCTCATTAAAAAAAAAATTGCATGAAAAAAATTCATTAAATGTTAGACTAGTATTAAAGTTATATATAAATCAAAAACTTGATGCGATTTAATACTAGAAATATTAGTTTGATAATTAAAGAAATTTAGAAATGAAATGTATAATTCCGATTCGTCTTTAGTCATCGTACTAAGAAGACACAAATTTTCAAAAAAAGTGAATAAACTAATAATACTGTTAAGTTAAGAATGAATATAATTAAATTTTTTTTATAAGGTGGCAAATATTTGGTTAGACGCTTTCGAAATTTTTTGTAATTTTTTATTGATTAAAATTATAATTTAAAATAATTATTGAATTTTCAAAATATTTGAATAGATTCTCAAAAATATATCTACTAAATATATTTTTTTTCAAGTTAAGATTCTATGCCGCAAAAACGAATTATACACTTTACATATTTAATGAATCATATAATTGATAGAACAATTTATAAAAAAATGCAAAGAAACCTGCATACCTGATCAAAATGCAGGTATTTTTTAATTTTGACGACGGGTGTTTTAACTTAAATTTTTGTTTGTACAGGTAATTTTCTTAATATGAATTGTTAATTAATGTATCAGTCATTTTTTTCTATTGGAAAATCTATTATGTTTTTACTGATTTTAATTGTCCAAGATATGTATTAGATTTTTTATTTTATTTTAATTATAATAACCAGAATCCTAATAAAATAAAGATTTTAGTAATTTACATTTTATAATAGTCATTTGATCGAATCTTACAAATTTGAAATTTTTGATGTGTTGGACTAAAAATAAATATTTTCTCAGCTTGTGAATTTTTTCTACTCTACTTATTTAGCAAAAAAATTATATAATTAATTTCTAACTTCAAGTTTTAAAAAAGAAAGTATCTATTTTTTTCGATTCATTTCTATTATTTTCAGAAATTTTTTGAATTAAAGTAATATCTTTCTCAACAGATGCTCAATTTGAAAAAAAAAAATCAAATTAAATTTTAATGATAAAATGAGCTGTTTTTTGAAATTGATCTTTTTTATGCTTTTTTTTCAAATTAAATTTTTAATCAAATTATGACATTATTAGTTTAATAATTTTAAATTGCTTGTATGCCAATAAATTATTTGTTTGATGAAAGATTATCTTTTTATTTTTATAATATTGAAAAAACTTTTTTATCATTAAAAATATAAACTGCGAGATAATATATGAATTATATGTACATTCATTGTAGAACATCTAACTTCTATTTATTTTCTTGTCTGTATATAATTCATCTATTTTGTGACAAAATAATATTTATTTAAATTTATTGAATTTTTTAAAACCTCAACTGACTCTGTAATTCAGCTTTTATTAGTTGATTGTTATGTCCACTCAAAATTACAAAAAAAATTTTTTGATTCAATGATTTAAAAATCACTTAAATTTTAAATAAAAAAAAATTTAATTTCATTAATTTCAGGTGATTTTAATCATTTTGAAATAAAAATTTTGACTCGGAAAATTTAAAAAAATTTTAATTAGTTGAATTATTAATTAATTTGTCACTAAATATTTGATTAGAATCTCAGCGAATCATAAATATCCTCAAGAAACATAAAGATATTATTAAAAATTCTTGAATATTATTTTAACGATAAGTTCTCAATTTTTTGAAACTAAATTATATTGGTAATTAAATTTATAGACAGCCTATTCAATAAAAATTGCTGTTGGCGGGTGTATTTAATGAGTCGTTTGGAAATACTATGCAATTAGTATACCGTAAATTCAAATTTATTGAGCAATCATTCAATGATATTTATTTTTCAAAAATCATGGAATAATTTTACCTTGTATTAGATTTTTAGTAAATTTTTCTATTGATTCACATTTAAATTTAATTTTAAATGTATTAATCGATATTTTTTACTATTTCACACAAATTTTTTTGCATGCTTTCTGAATTTAATTTAGAACATCAATCACTTTTCTTATATTTCGCAACTTATATTTCCAACTACACAAATGATTCATGATTTTAATGATTCATAAAATCTTTTTATATACCTTGGCGATTAGTCAATATTCAAGAATTAAAAAATTAGATCTGAATCTTAATGCAATTATAAAAAAATCATTTAGAATTATTTCAGTGCTAATATCAAAAATTTCACACCCTTTGATTTATAAATAACTTTGCATTGTAAAAAATTTTAAAATATTAGAGTTAATTATGGTTTTGGTTTCGATTTCTTAAAATGTCAAATGGAAAAAATGCAACATATGGAAACCTTCGTTCCTTTTTCTCACATTTCGAGAAATTCCAGATATTAAATGAACTCATAAATTGTACTAATTTATAAACAAATATTAATATTGTAAATAATTTTAATACAATTTATATTCAAAAAAAGAATTCACTCAATAAATTTATTTCCTCAAGATGAAAATATTAATTCAATTATTCATTAGTTTCAACATAAAACTTATACAAGTCTGAAATAAATCATAAAAATAACGAAATTATATTAATTAATATATTAATATAATGCTTAAAAATATTCGATATTATATATTTATATAAAGTACTCATTATGTTTAATATTACATCTGATGATTAAAGCATATATTTACACCCTTAACCTAAGATTGCCTTAGGAAAATTTATTTTTTTTAATTAAATTCTTGTGCGAATAAACTGATTTAATTGATCAAATGCGAATAAATTAGTTCATTGTTTCTGCTATATTCAGAAATTATAAATATTTATTTGTTAAGAACTATATGATTTTTCATCATTTTAATTAATATTTTAAACTATTGAAATTAAGAGTTTAGTCACGCATTAATTCTTAATCAATCTAATCTTGACTTGATCAGATTTGCTTCCTATTTACTATGCGGTGCAATAAAGTTTAAAATATGTTAGATATTTAGTGATGTTTTAATAAATTTACCTAACCATTCTAATAGATCAAGGTTAGAAAATTTTACGCTCTGATAATTTTATCAATTTCACATAAATTACAGCTTAGAGAAATTAATTTAGGGTGTGACGATTATATTATGATAAAATTAATAATTTAAAAATAAAAATTAATTTTTTTCATTCTTTAAACTGAACGAAAAAGGACTTAATTAAAATTTGTCTTTGAATGTAATCCTTCAAGAATACTGATAAATTAAAAATTTTTATTTATAGGGCAATCGAATATTTGATAGGATCTTTTTTTATAAATTAATTTTCATATATTTATCTAAACACTCTAAGCAATCATTTTAAGACGTGTTAAATTGATTCATTTACTTTTAGCATTGTGCTAAAATTTTTAATTAAATAAATCATATTCAATTTCGAATCTTAAATTTTATGGATTCGACTATATTTTCATTTTCACATCAACACAACTTTAATTTACAATTCATCAAGAATTTATAATTTAATTTTATTTTATTATTCTGTTGTTCATTTATATTTCAATAAAAATAATCTTTATATATTCGAATACTGATTTTTTATTTTTAGCCTTTCGACCTTTTCTAATTTATCTCGAACAAAAATTGTTTGCATTTAAATAATTTTATGGTTTTAATGTTGAAATTTTTTTTTCTCTTAACTCAAAATTATGAATATGTTTTGAATTTTGAATAGACAATTTTATTTTTGATCTTAATTATAAAAAAAAATTAAACAAACGACTAATCAATTAGTTGATTTATCATATTATATATTCAATTTTTTTTTAATTTATTCATCGATTTGCTTTTCAACGCATGATGTACAAAAAAAATTTATCTAACTATATTTCTGAAGTAAAATTTTTTTTTACTTTATTTTCATCTTAATTTGAATAATTTTTATCAATTTTTCGCCAATTTTTTTATAATTATGTCATTCACACATAGATATTTTATTTTCTAATTTAATTTTTTCTTTCTTTGATTTTTTAGAACTCGTCATTAACTCAACTAATTTAAATATATTATTGAAAATGAAATTATCGTGCTATATAACTAAGTTTAAATTTCAACAATCTGCAGTATGTTGCAGCTGCAATCGGCCTAACTTATTTGTTTAAATTAATTTATTCCAGTTAATTTTAGTCAGTTTAAAATAATCATTTTGATTAAATTCAATTGCTACGGCCTACAAATTTTTAATTTAGTTTTTATAATAAAGAGTACATTTTATCATTACATTGTTTAAAATAAGCTTAGCTTTGAATAGTTTCAGATACATAAAATTCACAAAATTGTCCATAATTTTTATCGCAAATTAACAAAAATGACTGACGAAAAGAATATAACCAAGAAGTCTGGTATGTATACCTTAAAAAAATTTTTTTCTTATTTTTTTGATACTTTTGTTTATAAATAGAAGCTAGTTTTAGTCTCTTATTTCAATAAAAAATATATTTTAATTTTGCTGGTCAACATTTCATAATATATCACTTCAATTTTTATAATTTCAATGATAAAGCTTTTTGTTTAAAGGACATATCGTTTAATTTAATAATTTTATTAGCAGGCAGAAAATTTACAATTCAATTTTTCACTTGACAAAACGTAATAAAAATTTGTATATCAAGTAGTTTTTTTATTTGAGCAATCTATTTTTTTTGTGTGCACATTTTAATAGGTGTAACTCAATGTGCAATAAATGTTATCAAACAGAAAATAAATTTAATATCTTAAATTTTATAAGTTTCTTTACTACAATGAATTCAATTATTCATTATGTATCAAAAATTCTAAATAAAATTTCCGGCTAAATATTTCAATAATTTTTTTCGAGTTAGTTCTGGGGTTTTTTAAAGAGCTGATTTTTCGACACTTCCTAATGGGTCTCCCATAAGATTCAAATTTGAAACATCAAATTTCAAAAACTTGTGTCACAAAATTGAAAAGTCTAAATGCTGGATTCAATTTTGTGATTTAATCTTTTTTAGCATTTTTAATTTAAAAAAATTGCTAAATATGCACCATATTAAAAAAAAAATTTGTGATAGGCGTAATCAAAAACTACTAAATAATCTTTAGTCTTTAGAAAAATTTTACTTCTAAATTACCTATTAACTATTAGATTTCAAAAACACCAATTTACGTAATAAAAATTAAAATTTTCTAGCAATTTAAATATTGTGTCGGAAAAATTTAATCTGAATTAAGGAAAAATTATTTTAGGATACTTCATACAGGCAAAATAAAGACATAATACGTTTTATATAAAAAATCTTATCGCAAAGTAATTAATATTTTTTTTGAATGTAATTCAATAAGAACGTATTCTTGTCTCGGACATATGTCATTATTACATTGTTTATATACAAATTTTTGAGAAAAGTTGAAATCCGGAAATAAATTTGAAATTCACTAAACGACTAAATATCCTTGAAAAATAAATAGGCAAGTATAAGCTAATAAAAGAAAAATAAATCACATATAAAATAACTGAAATTAATTCAATATCATGCCTTTAAATGTATACATATATTTAATATTTGCGTTTTAAATGTTGATCAATATCTTTTTTGATTCTAAAATTAAATTGAAATCACTGTAATTTGAAATCATTTTTTTTTCACAATTTTCAAGTTTGATAAAAATAAATACACTAAATGTAGAATATTATGAATCATTGATAGATTACAACATAAGAGGCTAAAATTTTTGACAAAATGGTGCATGAAAATTAATTAAAAGTATTTGAAAAATCAGAATTTTATTTTTTATTTTCATTGATCTCTATTTTCGGATCAAGGATTTTTTTCCATCGTATTGCTAGTAAAATATTAGAAATAAAAGTTAATTCTATTCATTAAAAATCTTTATCAACTTCTCGATTAATAAATAGTTCATTAAAATTTTATTTTTTGGTTCTTAATTAAATTCGCTTTAGATGAATATGGATATATATAATATATATCCTTGCGTTGAAAATGTTTGATATCAATCGAACATTGTCATTATTTTAAAATTTTTGTTCTTTTTTCTTTTATTTGATTGCTATTTAAAAAAATTTTTATAATCAATCTAATAAAGCAATAAATATTGATCAAGTTTCGATTTTTATGGAACAATTAAATTAATCAATTCATTAAATATAAAAAAATTGAAATTTTTTCGAACTTACATTTTTATTAATTTATCTATTTTGATAACTAAACATTGCAATGATTCAGTTTTATACAAAAAATTTGAAAAAAAAGTCTTTTTTAGAATCTACGAATATGTTAATTACGATACAAAATTATTAGAATCATTCTACTAAAAGTAGAGAAAAAAATTCGCAAGATATTATAATGACTTGATTAGATTATTTTGAATATTTTTTCCAATCTTTTTTAGTTTTTTTTTAAAAATAAAACATAGTAAAAGACAACTTTGATATCTTGAAAATAAAATCTAGAAACACTATTTTAGTTATGAAAAGAAAATTTATGAAGTTTTCTTATTGAAAATCTAAATTGAGATCAACTATGTATATTTCAAATAAAGTTTTTTATTTACTCGAATTCACCATATAACGAAATTTCAGGAATATACAAATTAAAATACTTTGGTTATAAAGTTTTATCGCTTACACAATAGTTTTCTTTAAAAATTACTAATCTTTTTAAAAACTAAAAAATTTGTAAATTTTTAGAATAAAAACCAAAAAAAATTTTCCAATCTTTATTGAAAATAAAAAATTTCTTAGTTTTTCCTATCATAACATTAAATTTACATATTAATAAGATTAAATTTTTCTTTTAAATCATCTGTGAGTGAAAAATATAATTTAAAAAACGTCAAAAACTTTGAAATTTTAGTCATATTTTTAGAAATTTTTGATAAATTTTTCTGATTCTTTGGAAATTATGAAAAAATGTCTTTATACGATTTGCTTGCGCTGCATAAAAATTTACTAGATTTGTTTTCAGAATTAAAAATTGAAATTACTAAAAATTTACTCATTCAATGTTTTTTTTTTGTGCACAATATAATTTTTTATTGAATATTCGTAAATTTTCGAAATTCATTTGAGCCCAAGAAATAATTTATTTCTAGAAAAATTTTATAAATCATCGCACTCTTCATATTTTGAGAAAAAAAATTATATTGTCAGTAAAATAGTTTTCAAAAATTTAAAACTTAATCTTTTAAAATTTGTTTACGTTAACAACACAACAAAATACTAGATTAAATTTTATTCTAAAGAATACAAATTAGAGTATTCCAATTAATGATATCATAATTACTAAAATAATTTTATTTTCGAAAGTACCGTATAATTAAAAAAATAGAAATCAAACTCATAAAAATAATTTTCATAAATTAATTTAGAATTTTTTATATAATATATGATGCCTCAATTTTTTTTTCAGTATTTTTATTACATCAAGTTAATTTTGGAGTAAATAATTCATTTGTCGAAAATAATTTCAAATTGATTTGCAAATAAAAAAAATTTGAAGTTGTGTGAAGAGAAAAATTTCGCGTTTTAAATAACATGAATAGTAAGATTTTAAAGACAAATAAATTTAAGACAAGATTTTAGTACAAATAATTTTTTTTGAATGATCACGAATTTTTAGGTATTTTAACTTTTTTTAACCTCAAAAATATAGCCATCAAAAACATGATATTAATTTAAATAATAAATTATTGATTATGAATTTAATTATTTGTCAAGCAATAATTTATTAAAATTTTCAATAATTATGTTAATGTTTATTTTTTTTAAAAATTAAAATTTATTCATTTTTTTTAATAAATAATAATTTTTAATTAAGAAAAATCAAGTTTCAAAAATTATTTTAGTAATTTATTTTTGAATAAAGTTGTTGATTACAGATCTGATTGAAAATAATTTTTTTACAACTCTAAAAAAACAAAATTAAATTATAATAATTGCTTGATTAATATAAGCAAGAAAATATTGAACATTCACTTTAGAATTTAAAATAAATTGACTTTGAATCTGTGGCAATGCTCAGTAAATTCGTTTGGCGAATTATCATCTTAAAAGAATTCAAACCTACATGAAACCATCCGATTGAAATAATTTTTCAATCCTTAGTTCAAACAGAAAAATTTTTATGATATTTATTTGAAACTATTGATTCTCGTTGACTGATATATTTACAGGATCTTGATTCGATCTATTTTTCAAATCGTTTACTTAAAAATTTTCTTAGAATTGAGTTCATAATCGCAATAATTCTTCCTTTAAATGCTAAAATAAAAGTCAAATAGATAAGGTTTGCATCCCAAAATAATTTTTAGATTGATGACACATCAAAATATTAAAATAATTGGATTATTTTTCAAAACCGATTTTCATTTAAGAGAGAATACTTTTGACTACTTTATACAATTAAAATAAGAGACTGATTAAATTTTATTGTCTTCTGTCTTTTTTATTTTAGTTTAAAATGAAATTCAAATCAATAACCCATTAAACAAACTTTATTAGTTGGATTAATGAATCTGTAAAAATAGAATAATTTTTTATTTTTTCAATTCAAACATATTTTTTATAATGCTAATATATTTTTGTCAATTTAATTTTGGATTCAAATTCAACCATAATAAAGGTAAATTTTTTTTTTCACTTTATCAGAGAGTTGTATAATATTAGATGAGCTAATATTAGTTTTAAAATTTTTTAAAACTTGTAATTATATCGTAAATACTCGAAGAAAAATCTCAATTTGAACCTTAAATTTAAGATTTAAATTTTATAAAGTATTTCAAAATATATAAGAATTGAATATCAAAATTTGAGATTGATTAAAAATAATACATAAATTTACTGTCTACAAAGTTTTTTAAATCAATAACCTAAATATAAAAAATTTATTTATTTATAAAACGTTTAAAATATATTTTCTTCATCTCTAAACTACATTTATAGCTTTCTTTAGAGAATAATTTTATTTTTTTTTAAAAAGAATGACGATAATTTAATAAGTCGATATCAAAGCACTTAAAAAATCATAAAAAATATTGTTAGTAGGCGAATTTTCTAAATTTAATTTTGATTCAAAACTGAAGTTTGTTTATAAATTGATTATTATTGATTCTCTTTTTAAAATATAAATCATCAAAAGTCCAAAAATTTTCATTGTTGAAACGCGTGACTTTTTAATGATCTTTAATTTAAATTAATTATTTACGATGACCTTTTTCTAATTAAATTATAAAATTTTATTGCATTTTTTTATTTCCAAAAATGGCAAAATAATGCGAAATTTTTTAAACTTTAAGTCAATAAAAAAAAAATTAATTTGACAGTTTTTTTATTATGAAAACTGTAAATCTACTCGTTTTTGCAAAATTCAATATAAATGTTTATATTTATGTATATATTTAGGTAAATTTGACTGAAAATCTATCAAAAAATACTTATATGTTTAAAAAATTTGTGTGTTAAATTTTAGACATGATTGTTTGATAAACAATTTTTTATATTCAAGAATGTGGTTACCGAATCTCTTGACGAGTTTAATCTTTCTTGAATGTGTGGATAATTTAAATTTTCATATTTTTACAAATTCGTCAAGTCATTAAAAAAATTTTATTTTTTTTTTGGTTCAAATGAATATAATTTTGATTTATTAAAATTTGATATTTCAATAAAATTTTTTCGGTGTAGGTGTGATGAAATAATAGTGTTAATAAATGTTAAAAATTTATAACCTGGTTAAATATTAAAAATTTTTATTAGATATTCAATAAATAAAAGGAACATGTATAATAAAATTAAAAATTCTGTAATTTTCTTTAATACACAAAAAAAAACCAGTAAAATCAAAATGAAACCTTCTACTGTACCTCTTTTTAATTAGCGGTTCAATAGTGACTTTTTGTGATCGGTTAAATTAATTTAAACATATTTAAATATCTCTAATAAGATAATTTCTAAGACAATATTTATCACATTACTTTGAACTAATTTTCAATGCATTCAATTTTATTTAATATTTAAAATATTATTACTTGCCCTAGTTATTAACTACTTTTCATTTCATCTAAGTTTATTACCTGTAAATCATTTTTCAAATGATCAATATTTAAAAGTTTGATTAGTATTCTACAAAATTTTATTTTTTAATATATATATAATATATATATATATTTCATTTAAATCTATTGTAATCAAGCTGTCCATGAGTTTTTCAACTGAAATTGAAAAAATCTCTGGTTTTTTTTTTAAATATCCTTTGTTTTTTTACGCTATTTTGATAAATTATAGAGTATTCATTAGAATAAATTAACAAAAAATATTAAATTAATTTATAATCATTCAAATCTATTTAAAATACTCTAATCTTTTTTGAATTTCGTTAATTATTTAAATTTTTTTGTTAATGTTGTTTGATTTATTTCTAAAAAAATATCTTATTATTTTTGGCAATCTGATTTGATGTTCTGAAAAAATATTTTATAATTTTTTCCAAATTTTATAGAAATAGAAAAAAAATATCAAGATTTTATTTAGTTTATTATTCACTAAGAGTTTGTGAAAATTTAACTATTTCAAACGCATAATATTTAAAAAAAATGTTTAAGTAATATGTTATTTACTTATGACTTTATGATGTTTTAACCGATCATCAACCAACTATTTTTTACACATTCCTGGATTTGATGGAGATCATTTCAATATATAAGAATTTAAAAATGGAATTGCCAGACAAAATTCTAATTAAATTTAGTTTTTAAGATATTGATGTTGAACAAATTAATGTTATTAATTGAAGAAATCAAATGAAAGAAAAACCCGAATAAATTACGATCTGTCTTTGATTTTTTAATCAAAATTTAGATTTTTATTAAATTTAATTTTGAGATATTTAGAAATTTATTTTTTTTAATTGAGTACGCGGTTATTAAATTTTCTTATCGGGAATTATTTATTATTCACTTTAGTTTACGAAATATTTGATTAATTAGAAATTTTGATTTTTATTTATATTCGAATTATATATTATATTATTATATATATTTTAATTTTTGCATCATATCCAGTGATTAAATTGTTTATTTTTTTTTTTTTGAAAATAGCTAAAAAAGTATTGTAGATCATTGAAATTGAGCTCTAAGATATTTTCATGAATTTAATATTTTTTTAAATGAATCAGCTCATATATTTGAAAATTCAGTTGCAAAAATTCGATGATTTTTCATTTTTTTTTTAAAATATCTACTTTTTAAAATCATAGAAATTTTGGCGAATTATATTCTATATTGTCACCATAGGGTGAAATTTTATTATGAATAGTTCCAAAGTGCTAAAATTTTTCATATAATTATCCCTAATTTTCTTGCTATTTTTCTTTACGATCCTAAGAGATTTATTTTTTTATTGGTTTCAATTTTTTTTTTGTGCACTAAAATTATTGCTTCTGAAGCATTTATTTATATCACGCAGGACTCATACTTTAATAAAATCTAGTATTATCATGATATCTGTTGCAATGTCTCTACAAATATAAAATTTTTAAGAAATCCTTAAAAATAAACTCAAACTATCAGCTAAACAAGTGAATAATTTTCTTGTTGTTCGATTTTTTTCGTTAAATATTTATTTTATAATTATTGAATTGAATCAGCCATTTCACACTTAAATTGATAGAAGTAAATTTTTTTCAACATCTACATTATTAGATCAATAACACTCAATAATAAATATGGAATCAACATTAGAATTTGCTAGAATTAGTTTTTTTTTTTATTTGCCTTTTAATTTGAAATCAATTATTTTGCCGTAAAGTTTAATTAAAGGTATGAAATGAATAGTTGAAAAAATACTTTGAAAATTCAATATGCAAAAAAAAAATGAAGAAAATTTTTTGGAAAGTCTTGATCACAATAATTTTTTTCTTAGTATTTTTATCTTTTCAAAAACAAAAACTCAAAAAAACAAATTAAATTTTTTTAATATTCCAAATGACCCTATAATTGACTTTATCAAATGATCGTAATAGCACAAAAAAAATATTCGTCTTTAATTAAATTCATTTGGTTATGAGTCTATAATTTTTGTTGCGAAAAAAAATTTTTTTACAAAACCTTTTATGATTTCTATTTTGAACTTCAAATTTTTTAAAATGACCATTTTTTATTTAATTTTTTTTTGACAAACAAAATCGAATTATATTCTTAGTATAACTAGTACATCGACCATTTAAAATAAATATACCAAACAATTCATCATAAATCAGTCAAATACTCAAACTGTTCTTTTTCATCTTTTTCTGTATTTTACTTTTTATTTTCTTTCGCATTCGAGTATAAATAAGAAAAAATCATTAGGGTTTTAAGTTTATAATGAATTAAAAAATTAAATTTTTATTTTGAAAAAATCTATAGCATAATAACATCGATATTCTTTTTTAAGAATTTTAGCTTTTAAACTTTTGTTACAAAAAATCTTTTCTCCAAATATTTAAAAATTTCAATCGTTATTTTGAAATGCATTAGTATAAAAATTTTAGAATATATTTAGAATAGTGTCATAGTTAGAAAATTAAAGTCCATTCAATGTTTAGAACTAATGATAATAAATAACTAATAAATACTTTTTTGAAATTTAACTATTTTTATAATTTTGAGCAGGTAAAATATTATGTGGATCATGTAAAAAAAGTTGCAAAGGAAGTGTATTAAAAGTACAAGAAAAATACTTTCATCTAGAATGTTTTAAGTGTCATAGTAAGTCAAGAATTTTTCGCAAAAAAAAAATTTATATAACTACCTAATTTGTAGTCATAATTATAAAAATTTTAATGATAAAAATTCGCCGTTTTTTTTTTCTAAAATAGAATGTAAATGTTCATTAGCCAAAGGTGGTTTCTTTTGTAAAGATAATCGTTATTACTGTTCTTCAGATTATCAAAATTTATACGGTACTAAATGCGCTGTTTGCAAATGCTTTGTTCAAGGAGAAGTCGTTACAGCATTGGGTAAAACCTATCACCAATCCTGTTTTGCTTGTTCAAAATGTAACAAAAATTTTGTTTATGGTATGTAAATCTCTGACAACAAAGTAATACTTTTTAGTCTAAAAAATTAGAGATTTTTTATTTTATTAAATAAATATGTCTACTTATAGTTTTTTATGATAATACAGGTCAAAAGGTAATTTACACTAAAAATCAATGTGTTTGTGTAGGGTGTGTGGATTCAGAGGGTGAGAAAAAAACATCAGCAAATGAATCGGAAAAAAACAAGAAAAATATAAAAGATAAAAATACCAACAAAACACCTAATTTGCCTTTATTTAATAAGAAAATCAGCAATAAAAAAATAAAAATTAGTTCCGAAAATAGCTCTAAAAATAATCAAAGTAACATAAAATTGAATAAGGATAAAGATAATCAAACAAATTGTGCAGGTTGCAATAAACCGTTAACTAAACCACCACCAATATTACATCAATCCAGACCGATATCTAAACAAAAAAATGTTCAAATTCAAGATCGTCAAATCGAATCATCAAACGAAAATACAACTTTATATGCTTTGAATAAACATTGGCATGAAAGTTGTTTCCGCTGTTCAACTTGTAAAACACCTTTATTTAACAAAGAGTATATGACTAGCGAAATTGACACAGAAACAGCTCAAAATTTTGAAACTGAAATAGTTGATTCGCCCAAATATCAAGTGACAGCCCACTGCATGTCATGTTATAAAGCAAAGTTAAGTGTCCGCTGTTTATATTGTAGTCGTATAATAGAAGGCAAAGTCTTGCAGGCTGGTGATAATCTACATTTTCATCCATCATGTTGTCGCTGCCTCAAATGTGGTTTTTTGTAAGTCTGTTGATTTTTTTTAATTAAATCCATTCAGATAATTAATATTTTTTTCAGAATCACAAATGATCAAGAAATGTTTGTCCAAGGTAAAGCAATATGGCATGCTCATTGTGAAGGATTGCGCTTTGAACAACTAGAAAATCATGTAAGTTTGATTTTAATTTGTCTGATTTATTTCAAAATCTAATTATAAGTGAAATTCAATTACTTGGTTGAATCCGACATAAAATTCAAGTTTTATATTTCGAATAAGCTCCTAGCTCTTTTATTTTTAATTTATATATAAAATTAAAAAATATGCAGAAACTGGCTTATTTTCTAAAATTTTTAATATTTATTCATAGTATTCATTTGGTTTTTTTTCTATTAAAAAAACACAAATTAAATATTAGTAATACATAATACTTTACGATTAATGTCAACAATCGCAAAACTTTTTACACTTTAAAAACCTCAAGAATTCTTAATTTATAAATTATTATTATTATTAGTGTAAATTAAATATGAAAAAACACAATTTCGCGTAAATTATTTTTCAAACGTAAATAATATCATAATCTATTCTATAAGGCATTTATGAGATTCACACGCGACAAGTCACTTTTTTGAAAATTATTTGATCGAAATTAGGCCAATTTTATTTACTAATTAAACGAAAAGATTTCAATTTCAGTCAAATCTTTTCTGCTATAACAAATCGACCTGACCCAGTTTTTCAAAAAATAATCTTATCATACTTTCAATTAAATTTTTTTGATAACTTTAAATACATCAAACAATTGTTTTATAAATGCATAGCATATATGTCATCAACAAAATTCGAAATAGTCAAAATAAAAAATTAAAGCCATTGAAAATTTAAACTATGCGATCGAGCTAATAAATTAATTTTTGGCAGTTACTACCTGTAACGCAATCATTTACAAGCAATCTAATGAATACTATTTAAAATTTAAAATCACAAATTTCACATTTTTTAACTTTGTTTAAATCGTTTTTTATAATTTTTATTCTGACTTTTTTTTTGTAAATTTGCTTTTGATTGACTTGGTAATTTAATTTTTGATTCATTTTTTTGAATATAATTTTTATTGCTTTTTAAAAATTTCATAAAATTTTATATAGCCTATCGGAGCTCAACTTTTATCTTTTTTTTTTTTTTTT
>BLXL01010602.1:0-17096 GCA_023170135.1 Acarapis woodi
GCCAATTCACAAGGCATACTATTAAAAGTAAAAGTTTTTATTATTTATAAGAAAATTTCAATGAACAAAAAAAAAGAATTTTGAAAAATTTCTAATCAAACGAGATAATTTCGAATCAGCACAAAAACAAAAAAAACTAATTGTGCAAATCATTTGATGATTATCATTTCCATTAGTCTTATTTAATTGTTCTCTGGTGCCTTTTATTAGAGAATGTTTGATAAATGCAATATATTTTTACAAGTTTAATGATCTTCACTTGATGATAATTCTTGAAAGACAATATAAAAATTTATGCAATTTAGATTACAAACTGGCGATAAACACCGCTTACCTACAATTACTTGCATTTTTCCTATAAATGATGTTTAAAATTTAAAAAATTTTCAATCATGAAAATTTTGTCGCAGTATAAGAGTTCTCAATGTAAAAAATTAAGAATTCTAGATTCGAATTTCAAATTAAAGTTATGTCTTGAGAGGCAAATTTTAGCTTTAAAATTTTTGAAAACAAAAATCACTATAAACTAAAACCTTTTAAAGAATTTGACAATAAAACTTCCAGAATTATATGTTTTGTGAAAAACATTAAATATTGTTTTCCAGATAAAATATACACTTTTTATTATCAATTTTAATTTATAGTTTTAGGTGTCAGTTGTTCACTTTCAATGCTTCAATATAAAATTGATCGAAATAAATCAAGTGTTGAAAAATTTAAACATAGTTTTTTTCTATGAATAATAGCAAAAAAAAAATCTGATGTGTCAAATATATGTTTTAAATTTTAAGAAATATATTTATTTAACTTTGAAACAGGTGCTTTTAAGTAAACTAAACAGAGTGAAAAAAAATTAAAAATTTACTTTTTAGAAATTAGAATTCCTTCAAATTCTGAGACAGTAATTTAACTTTAGGTTTTCTTTTGAATAAAAAAATAAAACGAGTTAAATTCAATTTTTTTTAATTTAATTAAGTCACTATTTTGATATATTTTTTAGATATATTGTCATGGAATTTTTTTTTCATTCATATCATTGAATATCAAAATAGTTAAATTTTATTTCATAGATAAATTAAATTTTGTAAAGGAATGAGTATATGATAACTTCGATCAAATTAAATTTGAAAATAGAAAAAATAATGTTGTCACAAATCAATAATAAATTTTTAAAATAATTGCAAAATTTAATCGTAATTAATTACAAACCTTTCAATTCAAGTTTAATTCTAGAAAAATAAAAATTTATTTTAAAGGGTTTGAATTGTTTAGATATTCAGTCAAAATGATATATTTAATATGCATATGAGCATTAAAATAATGATATTATTAATAATTTATGTTAGAAAAAAAAAATAGAAGCAAAAATGATGAACGGCGATTTATGTATTTGAAAACGAACTTTTTATTGGCAATTCAATTATTTTGAGTATTTAACGGGTAATGAAGAGTTCTATTATACAAACAAAGCTTATATTGTGCACATTTTATTGTTTGTTTCGAATAATTCAAGTACAACTAATTACGTTAACTTATAGATTAAAATAATTTTATATACCCAATAATGCCATTAGTAATTTAAGTGATTCATTTTTTTATTGTTACTAGCTATCAGGTTGAGGTTTTTAATTTGAAATAAAGAAAGATCATTAATAAGACAAAAAGATGTGTTAATTAGTTTTTATTAGAAAAATATTTAGACCTATAACAATATAATAAATGGTGTCCTGACAGCAATAATGTGGATGACTTTAATTTATTTTTTCTTTTATGCAATCTCGTTTAAGTATACAATCTGATTATAATTGATTTTATTCTTATTTTTAATGCATTATCGATGGTTAATAAACTATGATTGATAATAAATAATTTTTCATAGTAAAAAATAATTTATTTTATCGTATTAAAATTTTCTTGTACGGATACGTCTCATTATTGAAAAACGATAAACACACGTTTTCTTGTCGTATTTTTGAATGAAAATTCAAAAAATGTGGTATATAATTTTTCAAATGCTATTTTAACTAGGCCAGATATAAAAGAGTGAATTTTTTTTATTCTAAACCATAAAAGTTAAATTCATCATTTTAACCTCATCTTTTGTTTTTACACGCACGTTTTCTATAGAGTTAAAATATTTTTATATTATTTATGCAACAAATCATAATAACCTTTTGTTTATCGATGATAAAAAATCATAAATTTTAATGGAACGATGCACTTTTTGGTAGGAAACTTTTTAAACATTTTTCAATTATTTCTTTTGTTGAGACCAGGTAGCTTAAATTGTATCGCCTAAAAATCACTCACAGAAATTATAAATTTACCCACATTTTTCAACCATAGCCATTGTCTTATAATCAACTTATTATATCACAAATAAAATAATCTTTTTAACAGTCACAAGGATAAAAATTTCGTGATAATTAAATAAGCGTAGAAAATTAAAATTAAAAGCTCAATTGATGAATGAACACTTGGTGACTTATTTTTGATAACAAGAATATGCTTATTTGTGTTTAATGTTCTAAATGTATTTTCAGTTGATACTTCGCATCGATAGATTCCACTTGCGTTTGTACTAAGCATGGTTAAACGTATTATACCCTCGTGTGACTCTGACATCTATGAATTCAACATTAAGAAAAGAGTTTTATTAAAAATAATTAAATTAAAAAACGTAAAGTGTGGCATTTCCAAAAAAAAATTGACTAATATTCTGTTTTGAAATTCTGTGTTTTTAATGATAAAAATCTTTTATTAAAATTTTTATTAAAAAAAAATGGAAATTTTTTCAATGTGAATTGTTGTAAAAAGGTAAAAAATCAAAACAGTCCACTAAAAAAATTGAATAAAAAAAGTGCTTTAATTAATAGATTTTGACAATGTGCACGAAACTAAAGTATTTAAGTTTATGATATTATTTGTTTTGGTAATACTCATTGACTGATGCTTGTTAAGCAATTTTCCCTGATAGAGCTCTAATAAATTTATTTGCAATATACTTATAAGATATTAGGATATTAAAAATTCACGTTTAAAAAAGTAGGAAAACTTGTCATAAAAGTTTGTCTCAAGTCACCGACTAAAAGACTGAAAATATCTGTATTTTCTATATATAACTAAATCAAATGCCTCTTCGTTAAGTATTTTGACGAGTTATTATAATATGTATAGATTTAACAAAAAATTTTGTAGTTTATCTTTTTGATAAATTGCAACATTTTCGGATATTTTATTGTTATCATTAATTCTGTTGTCTATTTTATACTATGAGTCTATAAATAGAGACGAAAAATACAAAAGACTAAAAAAAATTAAAATCATTCAAACCAAAAAAAATTCTAAAAAGTTCATTTTAGGGATTTAACTAAATGCACTCCATCTTTCACAAAGTCACATAATTAGTGTAATTAATGAAGATCTACTAATTTGACGACCGTTATTGGTGACTAGCATGTTTTTGCTAATTTGTTTATCTAAAGCAAATACATCAATAGATCAAATATCATTAGGTAAATGGCTTCGATTCGATTCAAACATTGTTTTTTTCACATATGAAATTAGCTTATCATTTGAAATTTAAACTAGATATGATTTTTGTTCTAAGGCATTGCAACATAAAAAAATATAATCACTACAATGCACTTGTTTGATATTTGTCAATTATAGGTAACACATTTAATTTGACCTCAAAAAAATGACAGGAAACAAAATTATAATGAATTGAGACGAATTCACATATTAAATTTTTCGATAGGTATTTTATATATATAAATGTATTTCAATATTTAAAATGAAATTCTAGATTATTACGTAACAATTTAGAATCAATAATTCATTTTTTAAACATAAGAGCAAAAAAAATTCAAAAAAACACAATAAATTTATAAATTTCAGAGTGGGAAACGTCGAAATGTCTTTTCGGTATGTGGCACTCTCTAAGCGAGCAAAATGTTTACTGAAATGATGCACTTTTAGCGAATTCGATATTCAATGGAAATGTTCGTTTATTTAATAAAATTTTCATAATTTTATTACATTAATATAGGAAGAAAAAAGTTATTAAAAA
The DNA here is from genome assembly GCA_023170135.1 of Acarapis woodi. Lineage (NCBI taxonomy): Eukaryota > Metazoa > Arthropoda > Arachnida > Trombidiformes > Tarsonemidae > Acarapis > Acarapis woodi. Next base: position 4,073 of record BLXL01010602.1, read on the forward strand.
TCAAAAACAAGACTAATAAAAATTCTAAAAAAAATGCTATTTATTTACGGTGAATAACATTCCTTAAAAATTAATGTTTGAATCATAAAAGTAGAGGTGAAAATAAATAAAAAAAATATATACATTTATATAATTATGCATAATGTTTTATAAGAGCGAAAAAAAATTCTTCAAAATGACAATGAGTAAAAAAAATTACAAAAAAGGTATATCATTTCGAAAAATATGTTTTTCAGAAGTAATGTAAAAAGTTTGAGTGCTCAAAAAAAGACTAATGTTGAAGAATGCACAGATTCGATGAAACGAGAAAATTATTACAATTTAAATTCGTCATCATTCAAATAATAATCAAAAAAAAAAACTGCGCTTTATTATTTGTTTGGATAGCACTTATTTTTTAGTCTTTTGTATAAAAAAGAAGATAGAAAAGAATAAGGTAAGACAAAAAATAAATTTACAGTTCATATGTGCATAAAAAGAGGAAGTATGATTTGTTTTAAGATGGCTAAATAGGGCAAAAGAAAAAAATCAAAAGAAATAACTGCTTCATTTCGTGATTTCAAATTAACTTTTAGTTTTTTAAAATTTTTATGTTAGATGTGTTCAAAAGATGCCTTTACCTACAATTTTTATGAATAGACATATGATTGATTTTAACTTGCAAGCTAGACATTGAATTTTAAAAAATTCACCTTAGGCTCTATTCATAAAATTTTTTATTTATTTTTGAAACTTCTAGTTTACAAATATGTTTAAGGCTAGTATACATCGTTTTTTAAATTGAAGTAAGTTTAAATCCATAAAGAGCATTTAACTAAAGCATATTCAGTTTCTCCTTCGTTATGACGTTCTAGAGACTAAATTAAAGTGAAAATTTAAATTCATCCAACAAATTATGTCTTATAGGGTAGAGTATCTGATTATTTAATTTTTAAAAAACAATTCATCTATTAAACATGTCTATTTATCGGATTGATGTATAATAAAAGTAAATAATTCGAATAAACATATTTCTAGTATCTATTAGTGACATTCATAATTAGATCTGAATGATAAAAATCAGTCACAAGAATAAGCAGCTAAACAATTTATATAAGTCAGATTATAATACGGTAATGATATATCGAAATAATATAAATATATTGCATACTATAAACTCATAAATTGACAACTTCTTGGAATCATTATCATCATCTGCGTTGTAAGAAAAAGTACCAAAAAAGCTTAACATTCGTAAAATTAGTCTCACCACTATGATCGAACTAAATTCATTTTAGTATGGTTTAAAATTTTTTAGGGCTTTCAATTTCGCCTATATTTGTTATTTTAACCATACATTGCATATTTACCCTTTATTGTCCATAATTTTTCTAAACTTTAAAATTAAAGTTTACAGTAGGAATCTTTCTCTAAATACCGAAAATAAAAAAAATTAATTTAAAGAATTCACAGTAAAAAAAAATTTTACAAAATAGTTCGCATAGTATTCTTTTATAAGAAAGTAGGTTTAAATTAAAAATTTAGAACAATGAACATGTATTATGACTAGTGCTAATAAGCTAATCAATTTCACAAAAATTTTATTAAGCAAAACTGAAAAAATTTTTTGTAGAAATATAAAACAAATATCACGAAAAAATAGAAGAGACATTTCCATAAAAAGATAAAAATGCATTGATTTTCAAAGAATTTTTCAAGCATTTTGCCCGAGATTTGCTAGACATAAGAAAATTGAAATAGAGTTTAAGTTTATATTCACAATATATTTATTTCTGTACATCTTCAAGTAATAAATCAAAAAGAAAAAAGATGCACAACACAATTTCCGGTCATTTTGCAAATACTGATTTTTAGACGTATCTCTTGAAAATTAAAAGAAATTTATTAATTTTAAAAATAAAATTTTATTATCTAATGACTAAAGTTTACTTTAGTAGATATGAGAGAATATATTTAAATTTATTTGTATTTATAGCACAAATATATAGCGCATAATCTGAATAAAGGTTCGACTTTTATGTACTTTAAGTGAGACTTTAAATCTTAGCTTAGTCTTGTCTGAAAAATGCCTATTTTAAATTTATTTGCCACCCTACGTCGATATAGACAATCTAATATAATGTATTTATTAGTGAAAATTTAGTTGAATAGCTGAATCATCGATAAAGCACGGTAAGTTATAGCGAAAGTTATAGTTAAGTTGTCTAAAGGCAATGTTCTAAAATATATGCTAATACAATAATAAATAAACTTTCGGAATAGTCAGTAATTCACTTGAGCTTTGTTCACTAAATTACTGCACAAGTTTGGTGAATATTGAAAAGTCAATGCATTATCAGCAAATGAAATTCAAAAAAAAAATAATAAAAAATAGAATGTTTAGATCTCTGAAAGAAGACAGCCAAAAAGCCGAATTTGTGCATTTTAGAAATTCACTTTTTGAGATGTCAATTTATGTAGTAAATAAAAACAGAATTTTTTGAAAATTTGAATAGGTTTGAAAATAAAAACAAAAAAGTAGTTACCAAAAACACAATAATGTCTGTATATGATTCCAGTAAAATCACCATTAGTCAACAAATGAAAGAAGATAAAGGAATTTGTTCAAGAAAAATATCACTTTAAACTTAAAGGCTTCCGCTCACGCTCAAACTTTTGTTTCATTCCGAACTTTGCATAAAAAATTACATATAATCAAAATGTTTACTAGCAAAATAAGAGACTTATACAATGAATGAATTCAACTAAATTTTATTCACGATTTTTGATTCATAGCAGTATCTCGTAAACAACTTGAACATATTAACTTGTTTAAATAAAGATGCAATAACAAAATTTCTAAAAATAATAGAAATAGCCACAAAAATTCAAAAATATTACTCACGTTTACCCTGAAGACGTTATTGGCGAGCGGATAAAGTTGCTTTTTAGGACTATCTCGAGGCACATACCGATAAAACTCTTTATCATTTCTTTCATCGTGATCTTTGTTGTTAAATTTCCAACTTAAAGAATAAAGGCTCTCACCTTCCAAATCATACAAACATCTTAATTCTACAGAATCATATACATGAATCTTATCCAAAAAAAAAATTGAATCAGATTTAAGTTTCACAAAAATTAAGTATAGCATTCATATAATTATTTTAAAAATTAAATTGTTGTGAAAAATTCTATTTACTCTCTTACCTTATCCGGAGTGGCTAGACCAAGCAGCTTAATACAGTTTGTACCTAAAAAAAAATATTTTATTATCAAAAAGTAACCATTCTAAAGCTGTAATAAAAATGTATCATCAATTTTTTGACTAATGATGGATTTAAATGTGTTTGCTTTTTCTTCTTGGGTAATCGTACATTTATGAGCTTACAAGAAAATTTCGATTCAGGAAAAAATTTTAAACAACTTTCTAGCGGATAAAAAAATATAAATATAGTTTTCATTTTTCAATTTCAGTATAGTTTCTAAAAGTTTTTAATTTATAATCTAATCAAATAGTATTTTTTATTTAAATAATATTGATACCGATTTCAAAAAAGTTTTTGAATCTAGAAAATAGAAAATATGAGCTTCCGAAATATCTTAAAAATATTTTAAAATATTAAAAAAAAGATTTTTGAACGCTTTGTCGATTATTATGAAAAGGCCTTTATTGATTTTAGTTAGTTTTGTATATAACATAAAAAATCAAAAAATAATGATCATCATTAATTTGAGTAAAGGTAATAATGAATCAAAAAATGCAATTAGGCAAAATTTAAATTGATCTATTTCTCGAAAACGAAAAATTCTTTTTTTATAAAAAATATCTTCTATTATTCTTTATATTAATAAATAAAACTACTTTCTTATTAAATATATAAATTTTTGATTTTATAAATTTGTGTCCTTAATGGCACAAACTCATTTTAAAATTCAACTAATAATATAATTTATATTAAAAATTTTATTTTATCTTCAAAATGAAAAATCAACTTGTGGACAATTTGAATTTTATGCAAATTTTTGGCCACTAGCTTTTATAATAATGGCATCGAGTCACTTTAATTACCACTTATAATTAAAAAAAATGCCTTTAATTTTGAAAATATATTTATTTGTGACAAAAAGCTTTGATATATATTATACATAAATATATTTTTTAAAAAATATATTAATTTATACAAATGATTGGTTGAAAATTAAATCGCATTCGATTTTTAATAAATAATTTTATAAGACTTGGAACTTAAATATATTTAAGTAGTTTTTTATCGATAATTTCACAATAATAATTTAAATTTTATTACTGAAGATTAGCCTTGCGATTTAAATTTTTAATTTCTGAATTGATTTTATTATGGGTTTATTTTAAAGGATCAATTAAAGATAATTACAGCAAACACAATGAAGAAAAGTTTAGGCAATTATGAACACAATAAGGCTTTTACGATAAAAAAATCAACAAAGTATTTTACCTAGTCCTATCCACAAGTGTGCCAGAATAAGTTTGAGTGTGAAACTGGCGAAAAACATGGTAAATAAGGGAAATAAAAAACATCAACAAATGATTTGCTAGACATTTGATTTGATAAAAAGAGAAGGTTCACTAAACATCTTAGCAAATTCATTACAATCAATAGACCGATTTTATTGTTTTTATTTTTTTTTTATTATAAGCGATGATTTTTAATAAAAAGAGATCGTGATTTTAATTCCATTTAGAAAATTGTGAAAACTTGATTTAATGAGTGAAAATGAAACTGAGCACCACACAAAATTATCCTCTTTTTTGGATTTACAAATCTATAGTTTATCAATAAATCTAATCAAATTTGTAATTTTAAATATAAACGAATACGATGTAGTTGCATAAAATAGAAAAAAAAATTCACAAGGTTTTAGCTCAAATTCAAAATTTTTGAAAAAAAAAAACTTTAATACATCTACGCTAAAAACTTACTGATTTAACATTGAAAGGAAGCTGCAAAAAAAAAAAAAAAAAACCAAAAAACATGCGAATCACGGTGTACGCATGCTATCTAAATATTGTTGCTTCTTTAAAAATTCTTTTTGAACCGATTAAAAAGAGTAAAAAAATTTAAACATTGTCAATTATCAAAGACAAATAATATGATTTATTTATCATCATAACAAACATTAATTTACCAATTTTTTCCCAAAACTATGATTTTTCGAATAGTCGGTTAAATGTTTAAATTAAAATTTTTAAATCAAAATATATTAGTTTCAATGATGAACTTCAATTGTCGAACGATAAAAAATTTCAATAATTTGATCTATTAAAAAGTCTGATAATTAAAAACATAGATTTATATAAAAAACTAAATTCATTAAATTATTTTGTTTAAATAATATATATATCCTTGACATTTAAAAATATGAAAGCGAATATAAGATTATAAACGCAAAATATTTATGATTTTATAGGATCAAGAAAGCTAGTGAAAAAAAAGTGCATCTAGATAGAAAATATCTACCTCAAAAATAAAGGTGACAAAAGTTTTAAAAATATAAGTATGAAATTTTGTAAAATATTGCGAAAATATTTTTGTTGAATACTTGAGTTTCAAACACTAAAATGATTTGCATCAATTTTTAATAATTAATTTATGCAAGTAAAATATTTATTAAAAATGTGAAACAGGCAATAAAAAGTAATAGTCAAATTTTCGGAGGTAGTACATGAAAAGCAAAGTTTATACAAAGTGAAATTTCAGAAAAAAGATAAACGGAAATTAATAATTGATTAAAAGAAAAATATAAGCAGAAAGGTGATTACAAAATCATGAATATTTTTTAGAGTTTACTCGAAAGAAATAAATTAACATAATCATTGACTGATATTTTTAGTGTTATTTAGTGCACACCATTGACTATTTTGTTTAGAACTTGTAAAATAAAAATAAAGAATAATCAACAACTCGCATATTTAACATACAGTTTTTCATTTCAGAGCTTCATCTATTATGTCTATATTTAAACAAAAAAAAAATTTTTATTTTCCAGTTAGCAGAAGTGTTCAGGTAATATTTGAGTTTGCAGTTCTGAATAATAATACTATGCGTTTAAATAAAGAGGATTAAAGTATTGAATTTAGAGAAGATAAAATATGATGTAAAATAGATGAATTGTTGAGTTCAAAGTTAAGTAATATTTTATTGAAAATCTTAAGAAGACTAATTTTGAAATTCTTAAAGGCATATCACCCGGCGCGTGTACTTAGTTTTATATGTGATGCTTTTTGATTCTTATAACAACGAATATATCTTCATAAATCTTCTGACCTCTAATTTACCTTTTACTTCCATTGTAAAAAAAAACATAAAATATTTATTGCTGATACACTTTTGAGTTTGAAAAAAATACAACCTTATTTCAAAAAAATATGAAATTTAGTCTTAATTATTTCAACAATCTATAAATTTTTGAATATATAAAAGATCGATTGCGAGAATTTGACGATATGCCCATTTTTTTAACACTAAAACTAAAATTCATGGAAAATCACTTGAAGTATTTTTATGTTCGCCTATTTATTCAAATTTTTATTACTATTAAATAATGAAAAGTTTGCGAAACAAAAAAAAATGAATTTGCTATGGTTCATATTCAAAGATAGTTTATTGTAAAAAAAATTCATCAACAATCACTAAATCAGAAAATTAAATTCTTTTTTACTCAAAATTTTTAAAAATAAAATTGAAATAAAACTACAATCATTAAAATAAAAGTCTCATATAATTTAAGCTGCATAGTTAGAGTAGAAAAATGTCTAAATTGAAAATAAAAAAAAACAACAAAATATTTATATGTGATTTGCGGTTGACTTAGCCAATTTTCTAATAAATTGCGGATAGAATTCTAAATATATATTAAAAGTAACCACGTCGCAATCACAGTTTGATCAATAAGAGTTTTTATATATATAAAAAGGACTAATTTTGAATATCCTTATTTCCCAAGCGAGAAAATCAAGGATGCATTAAACGAAAATCTAAATTTCAAATTAAAATAAAAGCTAGCAAATCATTTTTTTTACTTTTTAATCATTAGGTTATTATTTTTAAGATAAATTTCTGAACGCGAGCATTGCTAGCAGTAAGTAAGACTTTTATTTCATATTTATAGGAAACATACATGCCGTTTTTTTTGCTACTAAAAATCAGAATTTTATTTTAGGCGTCAGGTTTGAAGAATTCGATCTACTTTTTATTAATAGAATAGATAAAAATTATTGAAAAAATTTTTGAGAGATTATGTTGATAAAAAATATGCAAAATAAATAATTTCAAATCTAATATGACTACATATTCATCTTATTCATAATAATATAAGGTAATAATATATTAATTGAAATCTGTTAATTGATTATTTTTATACAAATCAAGAATAAGTTGGAAAAGAACATCAAAGTTAAGAAAAATTTAGAGAAAATTTTAAAAATCTTATATTTCCTTGATTTGAATAAATTTGAATGAATTGCTATTCATTTATTGAATGTTAAAAAAAATTTCAAGTTTTTATTTTGTATGTACTTTCATTTCTTAGAAATTTAATGAATTTCGATTTAATAATTAAATATTTGAAATATAAAAATAAAATTATTGGTCCTTTAAAAATTTTTTAATTTATAATTTTAATTTTTTCACTAATTCTATAAATCAATGATTTTAATCGATGCCCTTCGATTTATTGAATCAACTTGTTGGATTAAAACTAATAATAATATTTTGCCCTAGACATTTTACAGAAAAATCTTTCAAAATATGTTTTCTTGATTTCTCAATTTCAGCGTAATAAAATTTTGAATTTATTTAAACATAACAAAAACAAAAAAAGACTTAAGTGTTATAAAATTGAATATCGTTCTATAAAAAATTTAGAATTAAATAAATCAAAAGTACACAGAATTTTTGAAATCAATAAATTTTTCAGCATATCATATTTTGTGTGATTTGATTAGCGTTCGACAACATATGAAATTTTTAAAATTTTGTGTGAATCGTCTTTTATTAAAACAATCAGCAATTCGAATTTTTAATTTTTTCTATAAGAATAAAAGATGAATGAATATTTAAAATTAGAGAAATTAATTAATACAATTCCATTCTTGTTTTGAATCATAAGCGGCTTTTCTTAATGATTTTTAATTAAATTATTTTGATAGATAAGAGATGTTGCAAGATTTATTTTGAAGAAAACATTGTTAATTTCTTTTAACAAATTTTTCAAATATTTCAAAAGCGAATATTTTTTTTTAAAATTAGAATAATTCAAAGACGAGTTGCTTTCAATAAGAAAGTTATTATTCTAACGAATTAAAAAATATTTATACTTGAAATTTGTTTTGAAAAAAAATGTAAATAGATTTATTTTAAAATTTTGGGTTGAAAATGTAAAAAAAAAACAAAATAAGCAAAATGTCAGCTCATATTAAATTTTCCGAGAGAAAAAAGATTTTAAAGAATATTGGGTACTTAAATCCTTTTCGTTTGCATGAACATATTATATAAGAAATTTATTCTGAATAACTTTTATGGAAAATTTCGTTCAAATACTTATGAAAAGACTAATTCAATAGTTTATCTCAAAAATAACTTGTAATATATTTTTTTTATTATATAATTTTATAATATTTAAGACTGATAATAAGTAAAACTTATTATGCATCAATTTATATAAATATAAATTGTAATGCTTCTTAAACAGCAATAGAGCTAAATTTTAAAAAATTCTTCGCGAAACGTAATTTAAAATTTTTTTAAAAAGTATATAAGCTTGCAATATAAGAATCTACTTAAAAGTCTAACGATAATCCTACACTAAAAAAAATAGTTAAAAATTACACGGACTTGTACTTGTATTTGTTTGCTTTATCGATTCCTAAACTTAAGTTTTTATAAATTTATCTAAAATCTAGGTTACATAGATAATACGTTCATATCAAAACTGAAAATAAGTGCATATCTTACGATAGCCATATGTTACGTTAATTTTATCAAAATTAGAAATTCGAATGTCCAAATCGATATTGCGAATGTTAAATTTATTCAATTAAATATTTTATTTAATTTATCGAAATTATATATTGCATACATATTTGTATATAATTATAAATTTTTTATTAAAATCATGTAAATATCTTATAGGATAATTAAGTAAGTTAAAATATAAAATTTATTTTAAAATTGATCAATCGAGATGTTTAGAAAATCAAAAAATTATAATGAAAGAATTTATCTCTCTAAAATAATATGATAGCTAAAAAGAATGAGAAAATAAAATTTGTAATTCCAATGAACATCATGAAAATTTATTCCTGGCTCTAATTTAAAAGAAATAATAGAATATGCTTTTAAAAGATCAACATCAAATTATTTGAATTATAAAAATGATCTAATGTTAATCGTTTGAATAAATTATCAAAGTTAATAAGAAAAGTGAAAAAAAAAACTAATGCTAAAATTTTGAATCTATTTTTGGAGGAAAAGAGAAAAAAATTTCTTCAATTCTAGAATTATAATTTTTTTCTAATAATAATATTGATAATAAAATGTCGTACAATTAAGTAGTGAAGCTCACTTGTATCGAACTACTTTCATTGGCTAATACTTTTACAATTATATTGTTGAATTTATGATATTTTTTTCATCAATTTGTAATGGGGAATTCTTTACTTTGGTTTCTCGATTAAATATTTATCGATTATTAAAAAACTATATATTTTTTGACGTATCGACGACAGATTGATCAGATTGTACATACTTTTGTGAAATAATCTGTCATTTTTTTAGATTAACTTGAAAGTCATTCAATATATTGATAAAAAGATCAGCGGGTCAATTCACTATAAGTTACGACATTTAACCAGATTACTTATTGTATATTTAACATTACTATAAGTCAAATTTGGTCGATATTAGTTTATGATTAATTATTATGGTAAGGCGTGACTTTTGAATTTTTGAATTCACACGTCTAGAAAACCTACTTTCTCTGATGCATGATGAATTTCTTAAAATTTTGTCCTTTTATCTTTGCTTTGATTCAAATCTGTTTTTAACTATAGCTTTTATTGAGTTTTGACTACACAATAAATTGAGAGTGATATTTTAAATTATAATAGCCTTATGATTTCTAAATTACAATACAAAGTAAACACAATTGATATTTTCTGTAAATTAGATATTACTGATAGATACAGCTATAATTTTTTAAAATTTTTCATGTATGTTTTAATAAAAATTATTTTTTGTTTGCAATGATTTTTCACCAAAAAATTTTTCAAATTCATTATTTAAAAATAAAAATATTTGATATTAACTCGATCCAGATTTTTGAATAAAATAACTTTTTTTTTCTAAAGATAATAAATATTCGAATAAACTTATTTGAAATACAAAAAAATTCAACTTCTATGAAATATGTAGCGAAAAATTAAACAAGTTACTTTCGGTAGCTAATTATAAATGATTTCAAAAATTAGACGCTGATTATAATCTAATTTAGTTTTGCGTCTGTAAAACTAGTTAACACGAGAATTAAGTTATCTTGAAATTATTTAATGAAATGCACTAAAAAAAAACGAACATATTTTCACCGACTTGAATTTAAAAATTTTATCTCATAGTTTCTCTAAAATTATTGTGCTCGAATTATATGCATTATATTTTTTAGATAATTAATAGCATTAAAAATTAACAAATGTTTGTAAAGAGTGTTTGTTTGTCGTTTTTATTCTCAATTAATTTTGCCAAAATTAAAAAATCATATTATGTTTCAAACCTCATTGATCAAAACATTAAAATTGTATAAAATTAAATATGAAAATTTTTGATTAGTTTTTTTCTTCTTACAAATGAGTTTCGAAAATGCACTTACATCTATATTGATTATCTTTACTAATTTTGAAAAAAAGTGTAAGATAAGAATTTTTTTTTTGTTCATTAAATAAAATTAGCAACATAAATTTAATAATGTTGTATTTTTAAATATATAGATTTATGAAAAAATAAACAAAAATATATGAAATTGTGAAAAGCAGCTGTTCTTAAGCATAGTGATAATTTTTTTAAGGAATTTCAATCACAGAATCATATAAAAAAAGTTCATCAAAGAAAAAAAAAACAAATAAATTTTATACACAGTTCATACCTAAAAGAAAATGTTCGAACTATTAATATTTTAATAGCAACTGATAATTTTATTTTTGTTCAAAAATTTTATGCACTGAAAAAGAGATAAAAATTATATACTTTAACTTACAATATAGAAAAATAATTTTCTATAAAATATAATGCCCCCTGAAAAGAACATAAAAATAATGCTTTTAAGAATTTATTCTAGATAGATAACTAAATAATTAATAAAACACGTTGTAATTATCAAGAATATAAAATTTATTTATTTAATTAATTTTTGCCTCATTTGCATTCAATATATTTATGAGTGTTGCGAAGACTTTTTTTTTTTAAATTCATTGTTGTGCTACAGTTGTCGTCTATTGTTCTTTTTTTTGATGTGAAAAGTATTTGAAATTTTAATAGTAGCAAAAGAAAATATTTAAAAAAAAAAAACAAAAACTTTAAATCAAGCCACAATCAATGAGTAATGCTCAATAAAAAATTATGACAAAATTATATTCAAATTTTCAAATATTGGAAATTGTGAAAAAATCGAAAAAAAATGATAAGGGAAATAATTTTAAAAGCAAAAAAAATTTAATCAAAAAACAATTATGATTTTTAACTCAAGAGAGATTTTTTTTCGCACTAAACTGACAATACTGCATAATTAAAAAAAAATAATAAATATAAAAGATTATAATTTTCATTTAAAAAACGAATTATTTAAAATAGATCATTTATCACAATTTGCTTTAAAATTGAAAATTTTTTTCGCAAAATAGATCGTGAAATTTTAATCGATCTTGATGTGAATAAATTAGTACACTTAGTTTTTCTGAATAAATATTCACATGGTTCCATATCAGAAAGTAAAAAATTAAATACGAAATTTCACCAATAAAATGTAACAAAAGTTTAAAAATTTTTTATAATATTAAAATATTGAAATTGAATCAATTGCCACAAATAAATTATAACTGCCAAATTTTTCCTCTTTGTCAGTTTAAAACTAGATATATTACCACATTTTGAAGAACCAAATTTTTTTTTCCGTTTTCGCTTGACACTAAATTCTCACTTAATCGTTAGTGATTCTTCCAGAATTAAAGACGGTGGAAATAGTATTACCGTGATTTTCATTTGATTTCTTTTCTGACTTTCAAATCTTCAATTCTCTTTTTCGATTGATTCATTTGTTATATAATATTTATTTGGAATCGATTTTTTTGAATTTATAATCGTTTCACAGATGTTACTCATTGTTACTTCAGGTGTCAATTTATTGTAAAATAAATTATTTCAATCTGTTTCATCAACTTAGTGTACATAAGCTTTTTTTCATTTTTTTCTTTCTTTTTTTTTTTTAATGATTTATGCAAAGTAAAGAATACTAAAATTTTTTGAAAAATTTTTCAATTACAAAAAATTAATTTGAAAACACTAATAGAAAAGGTTTGTTTTCGCATGATTTTTCCAAAATAGAATAAAAACTTGTGATGCAAAACAGAAAAAATTCTAAATAATTAATACGATGACAACTTCGATAATTTTGAATTCGAATAACACGAAAATTTAGTCTGATATTGTAAAAAAACCTTTGATCGAAATTTTCAAGATTTATTCACAATTTCATTATTATCAAAAACAAATTAAAATTGGTGCTTCCGAAGCGATATTAGATTATTGTAAAAAATGTATTATAAATTTAAATTACATCATTACCGTAACAAGGAATAAATCACATAGCATGTCAAACAAACACTACGAATTTTAGATTAGAACGCGTGAAAAGAAAACTTATTAGCGCCTGATATGCAATAATTTTGTTATATAAATATAATTAAAAAAATATCATTCATTTACAACTCTTTTTCTCTCATATATTTTTATTAAAA
>BLXL01010603.1:3931-15828 GCA_023170135.1 Acarapis woodi
CAGTGCCCTTCTCATCCAATTATTTTTTTTAATACAACTGATACTTTTTATTTCATTTTGTATTTAGATTTGAGTTGCCAGATGTTAAATATGGGTTTTCTTATTCGTATTGCTTAATAATTACAAAATTTTCTTTTTCATTTTAAGCTTCAACAGTCGGTCAAACATAAAATTTTTTTTTCCTTCCTCATATAATAATAAAAAACATAAAATTTTATTTATATAGAAAAATTTAGCATAAAGGATTCATCGGAGCATTTTAAGGCATTTTACACAAAATTCGTGTAATCTGATTCGCATGTTCATATTAAATATGTAACAATAAGTCGGACAGTTTCTAAACCAAATAAATTAAAAATAATAGCAAGTTTGATTGTATATGTGAAATATATTATTGGAGACTATAAAATTAATATTAAAATATAAAAAATCTGCTTCAGTGAAGTGAAATTAATTCGAGATATTTACTTAAAAACTAAAGTGAATTTCAAATTAAATAAAAAAAAAAAATAAAAGATACAAAACAACAAAAGCAATAAAGTTTTTTCTTCCGAAAAGTTTCTAGATTGTTAAATTCTAAAACAATAAGATTACATTGTGTATCGGATCATATTACGCACATTAAATTCGTTCGAAGCCATTTTTACGTTTGTAAGTCATACAAAGCATAGATCACATAATTCTAAAAATTAAATTGGATTTTAAGTAGATGTAATTTTATTGCTAAAGGTAAAAAGTCCATATTATTCATAAGAGTGAAGAGAAAAATTGAACTTTAAATTGAAATTTTATTCCTGGACCGAAAAAAAAAACGAAATTCATTTCCCAAAAAAATAATGTTCTTATAAGTGAAAATAAAAACAAATCAAAGTATAAGTTATTAGTATTGATTTAATAATACCAAATGTATTATACCATTTCCATAATACCAATCTCGTGATACACCAAGCTTGGATTGTGACTTTAAGTAAAGTGTATCTTATTTTTTTAATCGAGCAAAAAATACTTTACAAACTTTTTTTTTTATAAAAAATAAATAAAGATTCGAATTATAACTATTTAAATGATTAGGAATTTTCGAATACGATTCACTAAAAGAGAATTTTAGTTTGAAAAAAAAAATTAAATAAATAATTAAAGTACGTACTAAAGATCATGAAAAAGTATGATTACAAATTTTACAAAATGATTTTGAATTTAAAAATTTATATTTATTGATTTCTTTTTCTATAATTTTAGAAATTTATGAGAAAAAATTTTAAATGAAAAATATTCAAAGCGAAAAAACGTTAATAGACAGATGCTGCTAAATAGTCATGTCCGACATTGGGAACTACGTCACACATGTACCTTGTACTTGGTTTATTGACTAAAGTCGATGCATATTGTAGTTTATGCAAAAAAAAATGAGAATATGAACTAGAAAATTCATTTATGTAAGTCGTCTTTAGAATTTATAAAATCTCAAATCTTTCTATAAAAAAAGCGCCTAAAAATTACTTAAATAAAATCACATACCTAAAAATAGATTTTAAAATAAATATGCTTTAGATATTCTTTCAAAAACGCACAAGAGATTTAATATTTAAAAAAATTTTAAATCAACTGAAATGTATCAAAACTTTATATCTAGCTGAATATCAAAATCATCAGAATCTTTTAAAAATATTATTTGGAAAGTTGCGAAAAAATTTTTTCGCGACATATTGAGGACGAAATCAGTTTGTGGAATTGTAGTACTTTTTTAAAATTTGGTTTTGTTACCCATCGAAAATTTTTTTGTAGACAATGTATATGAATAAAATTTTCAAATCTCGATTAATGTTTATCGCCCAATAAACTATTCAAAAATTATTGAAAAGCGAACATATAAATAAATATTTTTTAAATATTTTTATAATTTTAAATTTGATTATCTAAGATGCTTCAAAAAAATTAATTAATGCACAATTTAATTGAGAAAAATTTAAAAATATTTTTTATTGCGATTCAAAAAAAATATACTTTTTAGTTTGAAGTCAAAAGTTATCAAAACTATAAAATTTGAAAATTTCTATCCAATATTTTAAAATTTTTCTATTGTAATAATAAAAATTTCAAGAAATTTCTATTTTTTTTTTATCAAATTCCAATTAAATTTCTTTGGCTTTCATTAACGAAATTCTAATTTTAATCTTATTAGAAAATTTCTTGTATCTTAAAATTGGTATCTCAAAAATAAATAAAATAGTAATTTTTTATCCAAAAAATATTTCAAGAATTTTGATTATTCAATAACGAATTTTAGAATTTTCATCTAAAAAACGTCCTGCAGCATAAAAATTCGAGAACTCCTATAAATTATACATTTAATAAATTTATAAAAATGAATATTTTATTTTATAAAGGCGAAAATTAACAAAGTTAACTGTGAAAAGCTTTCAAAAAATTAGACGAAATATTACAGATTACGTTTTAACCAAATCAACATTAAATGAACTGAAAGCAAAAAAAAATTTGCATTTAGCATAGATCAGTAAAGCAGAATGAATAGTTTATTTTCTTATAAATTTTGCTGAATCATTCAAATTGTAAAAATTTTTTGTAAAAAATTTTAACAAAAATCTTATTTTAATCTTTATATATATAAATTTTTTATAAGTATGCCTATGTAAGATTAAAATATAAAATAAATTTTCAAGAGGTAAGATTTTGCTTTTTTAAAGATATTCGAGCTTTTTGATTTGTTTCAGATTTCAATATTTAATATACTTTTTACGACGTGTGGATTTTGAAAAGGGATTCAAAAAAAAAAAAAAAAAGAGTTGCTCTAGTCATCAAGATTAATTAAAATTAAGTTGCATTAATTATTTATAGTAAAAAAAATTTTTTACGCTTTTTTTAAACCATTCCAACGGTAAGAAAGAAATTTTTTACGATATAATAAAGAATTGCCTGCATTAGAAAAAAATTTAATAATATTATAAAGACGCCAAAGTAATCCTATGTAGAAAATAAAAATTTGTTACTTATTTTTAATTTATAATACAATCGCGAGTTATTTTTCATAATTTATTGATTCGAATTAATTTGTTGTGTATTCAAAAAAGAAGGTGAATTTTTTGAAATTTTTTATTAAAAGATCAGAATTCTTTTAAATTTTTATTGACTTCAATCTAAAAAAAAAATTAAAGAATAAAGCTCGCAAATCGGTGAAACATTTGCATTTAAAAATATTTAAAGAAATTATTGGAGTATGAGGTTTATCGCTTGAAATTAATCAAATATTTAGGTTTGCAAGCTAGTGAAATGAAAAAAGAAATTAAAATTGTATTTAGATTTTTTAAATGCAATTTACGAAAAATAGTATATTTTAAAATTATTGCTTGAATCCTTTTGATACTTGATTATTTTAAATCAAATTCTTAGTCGCTTTTAATAATATTTGACGATAGAGATTATGAATAAATGAAATCTATCAAAAGCACATATTATCAATAATAAATAAATCTATTAGATATTTTAAATTAGTTTTATAATATTAAAAATCTATCTTTAAGTCATTGCCACAAGAATATGATGAAAAATTTAAATATTTTTATTGAAAATTTTATTTGAATAAGAAACTACTATTGAAATTATTTTAATAAATCTCAAACATGATATAACTTATCAGAATGCTAAATTTATGACTGAGAAATTTATGTAAATATTTGAACAGAGTGGGTTAAATTTAGGAAAACTGAAGTATTTGAATGCAACATAAAGATCAATTTTGAAAATAGGTGATAAGAAAAATCAATAATAAAAAATACAGATGAACAATGCAACAAAATTAAAAATCAATACATGATTAGCGACTCAAATATAACGTCAATTTCCAAAAAAAAGTAAATTCAGATTCGGTATGTTGGAAGAAACAATCTTAAACTAATGTATTATTATTCGAAATGAAAAAATACAGAAATCCTCAAAGATTTCAAGAGATTGAAAGCATTTTTATATTTTCTAATGCTCAGTTTCTTTTATTACCTATCCTAAATTCTGTCGTTGTTTTACAAATTCTCGAAAAAGATTCTGTAAAATTTCGACCTATCTTATCAATATCATAAACATTGTTTGGCTTAAGTTAGGGAAACGGTTATTTTGTAGACTACATCATCAATAAATATCCCTTTACTTCTGACTAAAATTTCAAATGGAAAAAAAGCAAAATCATTATTGAGTTCGATTTTCATTTTTGGTTTATCTTTTAATTTTTATCAACGAAATTCGATGTCAGGTGATAGGTTCGGAAACCTTGAAATTAAAATACGGGCGCATTAAAAACGATCTTTCGTAACTCTAAAAAGAGTAAGCCGACAATTTTTTTTTTGAAAAATTGGAAAAATCCCAAGTGAATTAAACGCGTCAGAAAGTTTTATTTACTATCTTTTGTTAAAAAGTATATCGATATGTTAGCCTCAAATTTATTTGAAATATAATAAGATCTTATCCTTTTTTAAAAATTTTTTTTCTCAATTCGATTGTCCATATTGCGTAAAATATTGTTTATGCAGTCGGGTTGAAAACTAATATTCTATTCTTTAAAAACGAATGATGATCTCTTTTATATCAAAAACATATAAACTATATGCTGAACTTGTCTTGATCAACGTCGAATGTTTGGAACTTTAAAATTTTTTTTTTAAATTTCTTTCCGAAAAAAATTCCATGCCAAAAAGCAAACATAAACTTCTAATCACTGCTAACAAAGGTATAATTAGGCCAAAATGGAATAATTTAATTTCACATCGATTTTCAGATTTAAAATTTTAAATTGAGGTTTTTTCAACAAAATTTCAAAATTTTGAAAGATTACTACACAACGAAAAACCTTAACAGGTATTTATTTTTAAGTTTAATGAAAATAAATGAGGCACATCAAGATTTACTATTTTCGAATCAGATAATTTTTCCGTTTCTCTAAATATTTTTTTTTTCAAATTTGTGATTAAAAAGTAACTTGTAAATTAGTTGTATAAAAAAAAACAATTTTAATTAAACTCTAGGTTGGCCTATTAAATAAATGTTATTCAAATAAAAAATTTTGAATCAAATATACATTAATCAAAATGATAAAAAAAAAAATTAAAAAGTGAAGAAAATGACTATTAATTAAATATTTATCTATTGAGTGCATTAATTTCAAAAAATATTTGTGTTATATAAAATTATTTGAATGATACCAATTCAAAATTTATTTCAATGATATAAAATTTTCGAACAGTAAGAATATTCCAAATTAGATTCGAATTATTATTACGGATCTTGAGATAATTAAATTTAGCTTCTCTCTCAACATTAAATAATGCGAAATTGTCTGAAAAAGCATAAGAAATTAATGTTAGTTTATAAATAAAATGGTGAGAATACATATTCATTCAAAAAAATACGAGGAAAAGTCATTTGTAGGATAGTTTAATCTTTAACAAATTTGAATTTAGTTAAATAAATGGAAAAGTATTTGCGAATTTAAAATATAAAACGTACCTTCTCGATTGGCATCAATTAAAAATTTTTGTTGTTTTCAAAATAAAATATTGACATCAAAATATTTTAGACAAATCTTTCACTGGGCTTGATATTATTTAAACTAAAAAATAAGCCCTAAAATACAAGATAAATATAATTTCAGAGATAATTAGTTGTCAGTTATAAATGTTGCAATGACGCATTGCGAATTTTTTAGAGGTCGCATTTAAATTTTTGAAGATTTGAGATAAAAAGACTTACAAGAATTTAATTTTAAGAGATATCTTGATAATCCTAGGCTGAAAATTCATTAAAAAAAAATACATTTGTTAGAAAACTGAATCTCAATTTCGTGAATCTAAAAAAAAAAATTCTGAATAAATAAATTGTCTTAAAAGATGCATCAAATTTAAAACAGCAAGTATGTATTAGTTATCATTAATTTTATTAAATTAAACTAAAAAAAATTCTTGTTGGTCCGTCGCTGTTGGTCATATAGAGACATATGACAAAATTTTGATTAAATCGAATAAAATTCAAATAATTTATCAGGACAGACGCTTTTTAAATTAAAAGTAAATGAAGAAAAATATGCTGTAAATAAAAAGTACACAGCAAAATATCTATATACTTTTTTTAAGCAAATAAATTAAAAATTTTTTTAATTGTCCTCTCACATAAATAAATACGTTATACATTTAGATTTTTTATTAGAAATTTTAGTTTATGCTTCGCTCAAAGACTAAAATCATTTAATTTATAGGTATAAAAAAATCCCTGAGACAAAAAAGATTGGGTCGAATCTATGGATTAGTTTACACTTGTAATAATTTTTTTTTTAATTTTGAAGAGTTTTTTTTTTCAAAATAATAAATTGGATATAATGAATTTTATTATTTTTCCATTTAAGTGCGAGAGTTTTAATTAAAAAATTTATCTCTGAAAAATTGTTGATATTTGAAGAAAAAATAAAAAATTAAATAGATCGAAAAATCAGGCACCGATTGAATTTATTTAGGTGGTCAGCTTATTTTAAGGACTTGAAATTTAAAATAAATAAAAAAATTTTTATACCTAATTTAATAAAATTAGTAAAGAAAAAATCACATTTCTAATTGATGTCGACTCAAATTTTAGATATTTTCTCACCAATTTCTGGCTATTTGACGCTCGGGAAAATGATACGTTAGATCAATTTGATTACAAAATTTTTATTAGTCATTTTCATTTATTTGTGTTTTTTTTTATTAGAAATAAAGTTCAAATATCTTTATGGATCTTTTTTTAGATTTTGAGTCTTGAAATTTATTGACATAGATTTTTCACATAATCGTTGTGAAAACTATTGCATTGGTCTAATGAACATGAACACACATGGATAGGTGAAATATACTAAATATAAATCTCATGCCATATTATATATTAATATACAAATAACATTTATCAGATATTTTAACTACAAAGTAAAATCGAAAATAAAAGCTATAATTCAAAATTATTTTTTACTCTCATATACCTATATTTTTTAACACTTAATCAAAACTTTTTTGTTTAAATTATGTACATTTTGTTTCTTCAAACATTGAATCACAAAAATTAATTTATACAATTAACAAATTACTTAAAAATCTTTGTAAGAAAAAAAACGAGTATAATGATCTCTCAATAATTAATTACACAGGAAAGAAATTGTGGATACATATCTTACTTTCTGAAAAAAAATTTAAAATTTCAAAAAACTTTTGCGGTTTATATGTTGAATATCTTTTAATAAGAAAAATCAAGTGAATATTTAGTCAGTGTTGAATGCAAAAAAAAAGTTTGAAATTATATCTTAAAACCAAATATTCAGAATAAAAACATTAAATAATCAAGGCAAATTGTCTTTTTATTTTTTTTTTTTTTTGGTTATTTAATGTAAAACAAATTTTCATTAGAAATCGGTTATGCTCGAAATGAAATTAGGCGGGATAAATTCTTTTTTTTTTCAATCTAAATGAAAATGTATGTCTAAAAATTAGTCTTTTCGAAATTTTATTTTGATTTGACAACAAATTAATTCAATTCAAAATTTTGTAATTTAGATGTGATTTCATAAAACAGAATATTAATTTTATTTTAAATGAAATTTATTTGGTTAGCAAGTTACATGTTTAAAAAAAGGAATTTTAGACGATTATGAAAACAGAAAATTTATATAAAAAAACTACTCACAAAAAAAATAAACTCATGTGCTGAAACATGAATTTCATTCTGCTACATGTCATTCGATTTTTTTCATTTCACTGAATTAGTAACGCTGACCGCTATGACGTTTCAATTTTACCATCATTTAGACACGCTACTGTTTTTTTCAATGACACCTTAATAAAATTACAATTTCATATGAAGAATCTTGCAACTTATCAAGGCACGACATGTAATCACAATTTGAATAAAGTTTATTAAAATATTTAGCTTTTTTTACATCATGAACTAATCGATGTATGGTCACACTCACACCTAGAAATTGTCTATGTTTAATTAAAATCATGTTTTTTTTAATACATTCTTTTTATTAATCTATACTCTGTGCATCACAACTTTAAGTTATGTATTAAATTTTTAAAAAAAAGTGAGTTTTGTATTTTCTTTTTTTTGGTTTTTAATTTACATATTCTATTGTTTCAAACAAGAGAAAAGAAATTTCAATTAAATATTTAGGAAAATATTCTTTTGACGCAAATTAGGTCTAAATACTTATGAATTACCACAAATGTAGTCTGAATTTTTTCACTGTTTTATTTATTTGTTGATTGAAATGAATCACTTGTTTTTCTTTCCGCGCGATAACCTGAATTCATAAAAAATCATGATTTCATATTATGTAGCCTTAAATAAAATTCCGCTTGTTCATTGACTATGGTAATTTTCAATAGAATTCTCGAGAAAATATTCGAACATAACTTTTCACTTGCGTTCAATCGATATTTTGCCGAAGCAAATTTTCTTTTTAACAATTATTGAGAAAATTATGAATGAAAAAAAAAAACTGAAGACCAAAGACATTTCTTATTATTTCATGAAAATTTTCAAAATAAATTTACTGCTATATCTCGTCAAAGGAATTTATGTCGAAGCAATAAATACTTTTGTAAAAATAAGAATAAATTTCAGGGAAAAAAAATTTAAAAATAGGAAATTAAAAACAAAAAAAAAAAATAAATTAATCACGTGTCAAAACATGTGAAAACTATACAGACCGTTATATTAGCTAATATTCAACTTGAAAATCACGAACACTTTTAAAAATGATTAATTTATTCGTGAATTTTATATTCTGTGAATAATCGGTTTGAATTTTTGTTTTTCTAAGAATATGTCAAGACTTGAATTTGTAGGGTTCTTCTAGTTATACAATAAAATTACAAGTTTTATTAAGGTGTATGTGTTCTAATTTATTGCTGATTTCAATACCTTCGCTGATAAATTCTTTTCAAATGTAAAAAAAAGCGGGTTTTGATATACAGAGCATAATTCTATAAAATTTAATTTAGTCGATATTCAAAATTTTCAAATAAATATATTTGAATTCTTTTGTTTCTTAATTCCTTAAGCTTACTAATTTCTTTGAATAATAAATTTATATAAACAGGAACTAAAAATTTGAAATTTATGGGTTATCATTAAATATATTGAATCTATTGATACTACAAATAAAGAAATATAATTTAATAATAAAATTTTTCTTGTGGCAAAATCACTAAACCTTAAATTTTTCAATGAAATTCTTTAATACAAATATTATTAATGTTATTTTGATTTGAATAAAAACGTAGAATCAAATGAAAAAAAATTTATATTTCTAATTTTTCCTTTTATTTAGTGGGAGAATTCTCATAGATTTTTTTTTTAAATAAGTAAATTAGGTAAAGCCGATAAAAAAAAATATAATAAAATCACTAGAGATAATGAAAATTATAGATGAATTACTTAGGATAGAATAACAATACATTTTTTCTTTTGAAAATATCATTTCCTCACAATTTTTGGGTAAATTTTTTTTTTTGAAACCGAACACTTCGTTATAGGCAAGAAAATAGATCATTATTGCAACAAATAATTCTTCAAATTCTATGAAGTTTTGCCTAGTGCTGTATTAAATTTAAAATTTTTTTGTAAAAGTAAAAGCAATCAATTCAAGAAACTGAATTCTCATAATTCAAAAGTTCATTAATTGATTTGAGAAAAACTAGTTAATAAATTAATCAGCAAATTTATTAAAACAAAATTTTCATGTAGATGAAATCATTATGTTTTATGGAAAAAAATATCTATCATAAACAGATTTAATAAAAAAAATTAAATAACAAGAAGAAAAAATTTATGCATAGAAATTTTCAATAATTCATATCTTCCTTTTGAATTTTTTTTTTTTTCGAGATTCGAATTTCCAAACAATAAAATTCTGTTTTAGAAACTAAATTTTGTTTCAATATCTTATAAGGGATTTAAAGGAGGTAATTCAATAACAAATTTGTAAGATAATTGATATTTATCTCTCACATAAATAGCCTTAAAATTAATTAAATATAAAATTTGAAATCACCTGTTTCGAAAATATATTTTGTATTTAATTAAATCATAGAAAATTTATAAAATTGAAAGTTTACAAAGAAAATTTTCAGATTCCATTTTCGACGTATTTTTTGTAGCTTTTAGAATCTAAATGTTTTTTTTCAAAAAATTTTAAAATTAAATTAAAAATTTATAATTTGTGATTGAAATAATTATAAGTCACTATGAGAATTAAAAAAATTAAAGTGAATTTCAAACTTTCATTTTAAAATACAAGAATGTAATTGCCAATTAATTTTTTGAATTTTATTTAATTCAAATTTGATAATACATCTTTTAAATCCTCAAAGGAAATTGAAAAAAAATTTAATATGCAGTTTAATTTTTATACACGTACCTAAAACTAAGTAACTGATCAAACATATCTAAACACAATATTCAAATTAATCTAAATAGAAACTCAAACGACATATTGAGAACAATGAAATTTTTTATTGGCAAAAATTGTTTTTAAGTAACCTATTGATTTAATTTCAAGTATAAATAAATAAAAAAATAATCAACTCGAAAAATTTTTATCGAATTCGTGAAAATAGGGGTTTTTCAAAATTTTCAAAACCAAGATGACCTAATTTACATTCTTGAAAAAAGTCGAAAATCTTTTTTCAAAGCATATGAATTTCAAGCAACTGTCTAAAATTTGGGTTTTTTTTTTTTTCAAATCTGAAATCATCAAATTTTTAAATACTTGTTTGTCGATTTATTTTAAACTGAGTGGTTTCTTGTGAACGCTTTTTAAATTTCGATTTCTCGAATAAAACGAATTGAAATTAGAGATTGAGCTTTTTGTATTTTTGAAGTTACTTTCTTTAACTGAATTATATATTAATCAAAAAAGTGAGATGGTGCATTGAAAATAAATATGAGAATCGAATTCGAAATTTTATCGTAGGAAACAGATTTATTCATTTCTACAAGTCAATTTAGAGAACTGTAAAATAATCTAAAGTATTATTTTTTTGAAATTTTTACAATTTTTTTCTCAAGTTTTTTATCATCAATATTAGAATATTCGATATTTTCAAATTGATCTATTTTCTTCATATTTTCAGTATTTTTTTGCATTTACTTTTTTTGAGTATAGGTTAGAAATTGATTATAACTGTCTGACCTGCAAATCCCAAATTTCATAAGTTTTATATACATTTCTAAATTAATCTTATATAATCTTAAATTTTCTTTCAGATAAAATAAATTCGAGCTATTTGAGATAAGAATTTTTTATCCGCCTTTCTCAAATATTAAATTACATTATTAATATCTATAAGACTGATGAAATAAAATGTCAAAGAGAATTTTTTTCCTAATTACTTTTAGCTTAGATTTTAAAATTAAACAGAATCATTCAAATTTTTTAATTGATCTGTAAGAAAAATCTCTTCATTTAATATGCCATTTATTGAGCAAAAGAGATTTTTTTTCAAAAAATTTATTTTAAATTTATTTTTCTATTTTCGATTAAAAAAAAATATTGTAAAACTCTTTTGTTTGAAAACTAATTGACGATTCGTTTGTAAATTTTTAAAAATATTAATAGCCCGTGATTTTACAGCTAAATTAAAACATATATATATATATGTCTAGCGAATGAACAATAGTAATTAATAATTAGTTTTTTTTTATAACTTTTCAATTGTTAGTTTTCTTAAAATTTTTTATTTTTTATTAATATATATTTTCCGAAATCTCATAATTCCTCTCAAAGGTTTTCTAATAATAAATGAAATCCATTTTATAGCCCTTTCCATTATAAATTTTTAATATGTCGTTTCGTATTTCATTTGTTT
>BLXL01010604.1:0-15273 GCA_023170135.1 Acarapis woodi
TTAATTTAAGCGAAAAATTTGATTTGATTGTAAATCAACGATAAGAACAAACTAAAAAAAAGATATAGAAAAAAAGAATACAATCATAAATAAATCTTGATATACTTGAAGAATATTTTTTATTATAAATATTAATAATAAATATTAATTATTAATATTGATTGACAATTGCCGATTGCCTATAATTTTTCTGCAAATTTTTTATAAAGCAATAAATTTATTGATACGAAAGAATAAAATATTAATATACAATTTAGTAAAAAATTAAATTAATGCATTTGAAAAATAAATTTTAAGTAATTTGTGCGATTTAAAAATTATTCAATAATTTTTTTTTCAAATATTCGAAAAAAAATTCAAATTTATAAATTAAAATATGAAAAAAATTATTTAGTATAATTAATTGATAAAACGGTGATAGGTAAAAATAAAAAAATAAATCAAAAAATGTATTTGCCCTTTTCAAAAAATTATTTCACGACTTTGACCCGAAAAATTCAACAAGTTTTTTTTTTATTTTAATCAAGATAGCGCAACGTGAATAGGAAAATATAATTCTGGTTAAAGTTACACCAGATAAATGTACTTGAATAGTGAATATCTTCATCGAATTTTTTTTAATGGCAAAATTATTGATGCTTAATTTTCCGAACTTTAATGAACGATGAAAATTGATAGGGAATTTAAACGAAGCGGAAAATTATTGAAATATGATTAATAATTAATTTAATAAAATTGAAAAACTATGGGATCAACTTGAACAAAAGAAAAAATATTCTCAAATAATCAACATATCTATTACATTAATTGATTACAAAAATAATAATTTTTATTTACAACCAACATAGTTGCCTAGTGTATTTTGAAGAAGGCTGATTCGCTATTTAAAGTTGCTAGATTAAATTAATATATATTAAAACACCTAGTTTTCTTAAGACAATTATGACAATCATAGCAAGATTTTTTTGTAAAATATAAATTTTCCAATAAATTTTTTTATTCACCTATATAATTTGATTATCAAACAGAACAAAAAACGGAGTAGAGTAATTGAATAATTGATCTAAAAAATTTTAATTGAAGAATTTTGCAAATGATTTTTTAAATTTAAAAAAATTAATGAACATTTTAACAGCAGAAGTGGTCAAATGATCTTCAAATATTTAAATGAGGAATAAATAAAAAATAGCTCATTTTGATATTAATTCATTTGATTGGTGATTTTGAGAAGAAAAGTAGAAAGATTTTTTCGAAATAGATGCTTTCTATTATAGGAGTATAAAAATATTTAAATTTATTTTATTTAGAGCGTTTGAAAAATTTAAAGATTGTCATCTTCACGAATGTCACCATATCTCCACAAATTAAGACGTTCAGACAATGCTTTCTCCATTGCTTCCTTATATTTGTTGAATTTTTTTTCAATTAATTTTCTTTCAATCTTTTTACTATAAATATTATTGCGTTTATCCACACAATAAAAACCTTCTTTCACTAAATTTAAAATAAGATCTTCCTTTGTTTCTGGATCAATCAAAGTAATTTGTTCTTGACCATTTGACAATTTATATTCTGGCTTTATAAGCAATTCTTTTCCGTTATTTAATCTCGATTCAAGTTCTAATCTTGCTTCTTCAATCGCATCACTGTCGTTTTTCGGCAAACAAACATAAGCAAGACCATATAATTGAGCTACAGGTGGTAAGGAATTTATACTATATTTTGAACCTGGTAGAGCACAAACTTCATTAGCAAGTTTAACAATTGCCTTGTTACCATAATCTATATAACTAACTTCAACAGTTTTATTAATTAAGTTTACTTTATCAACTCGTGCTCGATACCAAAGACCTAACAAAAAAAATTTGATATATATTTATTTATATATTTGTAACTAAAATAAAATTATTTTCTCGAATAAATTTATTTTAAAACTCATTTACCGTCTTCTTTGAATATTGCTGCACAATAGTCACCAGGTTTTGGTCTGTATGCACCTGCTAAAGGTGGATTATTAGATAGATCGTCTCTTAAATTAAACATTAATTCATCGAGTGCTACACCATGTTCGACTTTTTGAATGTAAACTTTCAATGCATCATTCAGTATAATTGAAACAACGCCTTTTTTCAATCCTTCTACCTCAAATACATCAACAAAATCTTTCTTCTCGTCTTCAACACCATTCTCAAAATCATTGACTTTATCCTCTTCCTCCTCATCAACTGTGTTCTCTTCGTAATTTGCCCAAATGCCTTTACGCTTATTTTGAGCATCAGTTTGAGCAGAAAGCAATTGAGTTTCTTTGTCATCCCGGATCTTAAGTAAACCCTCTTTTATTAAATAATATGCAAGACTAACAAGACCATTTGATTCTGATTCGAATTTGAGTGTACCAATAAAATTACCAGCTTTATCTACACGTTCGAAAAACAATTTTACATCTCGATGCTGTAAAAGACGCTTAACTATTTTTGCGTTTTCATCATTTTTACCGGTCTTTTCAACAAGCACTCCGCTAATTACAAAATTAATAAGAAGATTTTCCTTAGGCAAATAACATTTTAATTTGCTCGACGAAAATACGTATTCAACAATTGCATCTTTAGGTGCACTTTTAGATAAAGTATCAAGTTGAAATTGAGCTCTATTGACATNNCTTTTTTCGATCATTAGCGAACAAACTATCTATTTTGGATAATCAACATTATATAAATGATCAAAAAATATACGTGAACTTGAGCGCATAATGACAGGTGACATTTTTCATTTAACAAATTCAACAACAACTGAATTAAATTAAGTTGAAAAAAAAAATTTGAATTTCAAATCTAGTAGTTTACAGATAAAATTTTAAATAAAATCTACAGTTATCTTTTTTGAGCAAACTTTCTCAAAATTCAAATATTCTGCACTAATTTCAAATCAATGAAATAATGTAGTAAAATATAAACAAGTGATATTTAATAATAAATTTAACCAAAAAAATTTAGAAATAGATTTTTCCAAACATAACAAGGAGATGTTAATGAAAAAAATATCGCTTTTGTTAGAGAATTTCAAAATTTTGCGCATCAAAAATGTACTTTGCACTTTTTGAATTAGATAAATTCAAAAAATTTGTTTGTATATCAAGGTAATTATTCAAATGTTTAATCTAAAATTATGTTTATTAATAGGAATTTTTTATTATTTAGTATAAAGGGCAACTTTTAATCTCATCATTAATCTTTTAAGATGAAAAAGGAACTTTTATTTCGAATAAATAGTTAAATATTTTGTTCAATATAATTTCTGTCATACAATTTGAATCAGATAATAAAAATAATGATTCATAATTCTTTTACTAAACTTTTTCATAAACACGCGTTGAATCTTACATTTGAAAAGTCAATTATTTCTTACAAATACTTAATGACTTACTTATAATTAATTAATATATTAAATATGTTTGCTTACAACATATCATTTACATTTATATATATCAATTTCATAATAAATTCTTGCTTTATTCGGTGTATTCGAATATTTGTGTCAATAAAAAATAATCGGATTGTAATTGAAAAATTAATTTTCAAATACTTAATATAATTTTATTCAAATCTTTTCAATTTTCTCAAGGACAAACATTTACTTCATCATTTCTAATAATTTAGGCGGACAGAGTTCTAAGGTTTGTGATTTTATTATTAATATTTTAAACTATCTGAGAAATTGAAGTAAAACAATGCTTTTTTTTTATCTTGATTATTTTTATCGAAAAGATATGAATAAAATTATGTTTAAAGTTGGTAACAAAGTATGTTCACATTTGCACAGCAATATTTTACCACTCAATAGTAGTATTCAAAATTGATAATGATTATTACCCGTACAATTCTGTTCACGTTTAGGCAATGTCTCTGTTAGAAGTAATTAGACTCAAACAAATATCTAAACTAATTTCATTTTACGATTGGTAGTCATGTGCTTACTCGATGAGAATAAGTTTGCTATAATTTAAAATTTTTTTATGTAAAATTTAATTTTTGTTTATGACTGATTTGATAAATCATTTTATTAAAACTTGTGAATAATTAAACATTCTGCACATTATTAAACTTTCGCTACATAAGTAAAAATTTTTTCAAATTGTTTTTTAAGTGGGCTAATTTTTTTTTACAAATTTCCGGTTCAAATTTTGTCAATTTTTTTTTAAATCATTGTTCTTTTTATAATTTATCTACTATTTTGAAGATTTCCCCTTTTTTTCGGCAAACAGTAAAATAGTCTAAAAATCTTTAAAAATTTTAAAATTGTGTACAATAAAATTCAAAATGAAAATTGACCTCGACTCTAAATTCTCAAACCACAAAACAAGAAATGAGCACGAAATTAGTGTAAGTTTATGTTCTGTAATTTTAGTTGTTTTTTCTTTTAAATTCTGAAAATTGTGTCAAAATTTTTATTCCAACAATTTTTTGTAATTTTGACAAGATATATTTTATTTTCGACAAACAAAAAATTTTTATTTGTTGTCAAAAAATTCTGAAAAATTATATAAAAATAATTTATAATATACATTATGATTACATTTTATATTTGACAATTATTCAAATAAATTGATTGAAAAAATTTATCCAAACTGAATTCAAACCCGAATTAATTCGAACTATAAATTGGTATGTTATAATAGACCTGATAAACTTAATCAAACATAATTAAAAGTTTTTATTAAAAATAAATATTTGCTTTTCAAATTTATAAAAATTAAATATTGAATTGTCCAATATGCTTGGAATTAGGACATTTTTAATAATATTTATAATAAATAATTGTAAATTTTTAAATCAAACATTCTCGATTCCATCTAAGTATTCTTTTGTTTTTATATTTTTTAAATTATATCTAGTTGGTCACCTTAATAAGTTTAATATATGAAAAAAAAAATTCATGTAATTCTTGTTTTAATTTGAAAAAAAATTAAAGAAATAAATTAATATTTTAACCAGTAGCGCATGTAAAAAAAATAATTAAAAAATTTAGTTTGAATTGAATGATTTTTTTTTTCCAAATTATTTAGACCAAATTTCGCAATTTTAAATATTTTAGCTATTTAATGTTTCAATGTTCAAATTGTTTCAATAAACAAAAATTTTTCAACCTTGATTTATTTTTTGTTTTACGATTTTGTCTCCTTACAACAAAAATGAAAGAATTTTATTGAAATAGTGTGCAAATCGAAAAATACATGAATAATTGATATAAACTCAAATTCAGAAATCAAAAAAAAAATCTTTATTTTCTTTTTTTCAAGTTTGAATTTAAAAAACAATGGTATTGTTCGCTAATAATTGGCATTATTTTTGGCTTTGTGTGTATGTAAATCTAGCAGCAATAAAAATAAATTTCTCATAATCCCTGATTAGATTTGATAATTAGCCTCTCATAAAAATATATATCATTCTAATATTTTTATAATTGGAAATTTGTTAAATTTTAATTTTTTTTCATAAAGTATAATATAAATTGTCTGTGCGTAGCTGAGAATAAAATGTTAATTTTATTGAATTGAGTAGACTCAAAAGATTTGAATACAAGTGATTCGCAGTTAAATGTTTCGTAACACGTGTTAGTTTAATTTATTTTCAATTCGAATATTGAGCATTCTTTTTTAAAAATAAATTGTACATTATTGTTTAAATTTTTTGTTTTAGTGTATACATCATGGTATTATAATTTGTGAAAATCAAAGACATAACAAGTTACTATTTTAATATTAAAATAAATTAATAATTAATCATTTCGATTATTTTGACATCGATGCACACCTGATCAATTTCATAAAACAAATCTTTAGGATAAATTTCTTGAAATTGAAATTTCAAGTTTTCATCCTTTGAAATTATTATTTATACTATTTTGTTGAATAGGCTTCAAAATTAGAATGCGATTGTTTTTATTTTGATTTTATATTTATCTTTTCATTATTTCATATTCTTGATGATTAATTATTATCCTGAAAATTTGCTTACTTAGTTTTTTGAAACAAATCTATTATTTTTTTCATTATTCAACAAAAAAATTCATTTTCCTATTGTATAGGAAAATATTTTTTTTTTTTTTTTTTTTAAAAATAACTGTCATTGCCATATCAATAAAACATCTATTTCAATAAACTTAAAATTATTATTTATTTTTATTTTGAAATATTATTATTTATTTGATTTAGATTAGTATTTGTCAATAAATTTATTAAGACACACATTATTCAGGTTTTGCAAATCATCTTTTATAAAAATATTTTTTTGAAATTTCCTGTATAATTTTTATTTGGCAGATTGAATTGGTTTAAATCTATACTATTTTCAAAGAATTCTTTAAATTTTTTTATTTTTACTCTGTTATTTTTATGTATAAAATAAAAATCTTTAAATCTCTTATTTAAAAAAAACATTAGGTTATTTAAAATTTTAAACTTTATATTAAATAAACCAAACTTAATCACAGATAAATTTTGATTATTTTAATTTGAATTTACTTTACTTAAATATCAATATCATTTATTAGTTTTTTTTTTTTTTTTGTTATTTACTGCAAAATTTATTGATTTTTTTTTGAAGTGAAATTTTAATATTTACACTGTGAAATCTCAGTTGGCTTTAATCAATGATCAATGATTTGATACTATAACCACTTGAAATCAGCACTATTGTATTAAAAAAGCATTTCAAAATTTTTTTTTTTAAATTATTCAATGAATTATCTAATTCCGATTGCCCACAATTTATTATTTTTTTTAAATTTTTCGGATGCAAAAATCAAATAATTCTAGTATGATTTTAGATTATGAATTGCATTATTCAAATTAAATATTTGAGTTCAAAATTTAAATTCATATAATTATTTTATTGTTAATATCAGATATTAATAGAGTTTAGGTAATTTTTTAAAAAAGTCAGGGTTGAATAAATGATATGAAAAATGACTTAACATTTTCAATCACAAAATTTATAATAAGTAAGAAAAAAAATTATTTTTGTGATCATGACGCTTCTTATGTGAAATTTTTTGAGTTCTCAAATATTATTTCATTCACCTGATCAATCTATAATCGGAAGAAAGTTTTATCATTCGAATATTTTAATTTATTTATTTTAGAAGAGGGTAAGTATAAAATTTTGAATTTCACATTTTGAAATTTCCATATTTTTTCAAGTACCTGTGCTGATGTTGCTGATCATTAAATCAATAGTCAGGAATATCACGTCAAATAAATATAAAATCTGTTTTTTTTGCATTAATTTTAACTAATATATCAAGTTTTATCAAATAGTAAGGTTGTAATAAAAATAATGACATTGAAATGTTCACTGAATATTAAAACAATATGCTACAAATGACTTGAATATATTGATTTTACTATTGATTCACTCGATAATTGTTGAAAAAAAAATTATTTTTTTCTCCCGCCAATAGTATATGAACTAACATCTATGACTTGCTAAAAAAAATTATTTTTTCATATATTCAAAATAACACTTAATAATGATAGTAAAGACTTGTTTTTTTAAAATTCATTTCAATTGTATTTGTTAACTCACCTGCGAATTTTGAGAATCAATAAACTTAATAAAGGAAATTTTTGATAAATTTTTGTTTTTTAAAAACTGTACTCTAAACTTAGTTTTTTATTTCGAATTTTTTTTCAATTTTTTTTTGCAATATCTATGATTCAATCAAAAATTTTTTTTACTAGATTAAATTTTAGAAAACAAGTGAGACAAGAAATTTTATTCAGTCTGGTAGAAAGTATCAAATTTTATGTATATATTAATTTATATATGTATATTTAGGATTGTAAGAGTATGGATTCGTTAAAATGCTGTAGAGAAACTATAATGCAAAATAGTCGCATTATAAATATATACACTGTTCAATGGAATATTCTTAATTTAATACTTATCATATGTTTCTTAAACATTCATATAATAAATTTTTATTCGGTAAACTTAATAAAATGATTCATCAAGATATGGTAAATATTTTTTTTTGTGTCCAAAAATCTATCATTTTATAATGATGAAAATAACGTGTTTTTTAAGTAAAGAATTTATTTATTCTTAAAAAATTACTTAACCCCCATAACAGCTAACTATTGTGCATTGTTTGTAAAATAACACAAATATATATATATCGAAAATATATATTTTTGAAAAATTAATCTGACTCTTAAAATTCCATTATTGAGCATCCCAAAGTGTAAAACCTTTATATATTTAATTCGTATTTTAATTTTTTATAATGTGGTCGATTCATGCCTAAGAAATTCATACATATTCTGAATCACATTATTATTATAACTTAGTCTACAATATATTTTAGCCCAAAGATACAGCCCATTTCGTCCTAGTGAAAAGTTTTAAACGTCAAGAATGCTATTCTTTCTATTTTTTAAATTCAAGACCATTATATGATTTAATAACATAATGTAACTATATTATAATTAATATAATTTATTTCAAACTTTGTACATAAAATGATTCAGATGTAAGCCAAAAAGTATTAAACTAATTGATGAAAATTCATTTCACCTAATTTCGATAACGGATCATAAGTGCTCTAGATATTTAAAGTTCTCATCCAAAATCATCATCTTAATTGACCATAAATTCTTTCAATATTTTTAAATCAGTTTCTA
Organism: Acarapis woodi; assembly: GCA_023170135.1. Taxonomy (NCBI): domain Eukaryota; kingdom Metazoa; phylum Arthropoda; class Arachnida; order Trombidiformes; family Tarsonemidae; genus Acarapis; species Acarapis woodi. The sequence goes on from BLXL01010604.1 coordinate 8,681, forward strand.
AAATTATATTAATGTTATGTTTTAAATATTTTTGTCATTTGATCATTTGATTCTAGTTTTCGATCACCACTCTACTTTTTTTTTAAGAATATAAATTGACAGTCAAAACTATTTAGAAACTTGTTGAATTTTCGCAATCATTATTTAATACGTTACATTTAAATTGATAAATTTATTGATTCATAATTTAATTTAAATTCTATATAATATATTGCTTTTGTAATTATACAGATAATTAAAATCTAACTAGGATTTAAATTCTATACTTATAATCAGTAATAATATGATGTTTCTTTGTTCAGTTTATTATCTTTTAAAAATTAAATTAACTGATGTAAAAAGAGGCGTCTTTCTTGTTTCTGATCTAGAGCAACTGTGAACTGATGAATAGTCAAGTGCTCGAAAAATTAACCTTTAAATTCGATTTACTTATAACTCGCTTTCTTTCAAAATTTACTTATAAACTTAAATAATGAACGAAATGATTTTAAAATTTTAAGAGGAGGGGTTATTTTTGAAATTTGCCTCTGTACTATTTTAAATTCAATATTTCTCTAAATGCGATTTTTTATATTTCCAATATATTTTTCATTATTCTAGGTATTCAGCCCCCTTCTTCTAGGTTTACTTAAGAAATTCTCATATTCTTTTCATAATTTTTTTTTCTCTTAATTATTCATTATTTGGTCAGTTATCAAATTTTCATGACTTTTTTTTTATCAAATGAGTTAGCTAATTTTTTACATTATTTTATATTGTCATTGAGAATGCTTTTTTTATTTTTTTTTCGTTTTTTTTTTGTTATCTAAATGTGATAAAATTTTTAAAAATATTCCTTTATCTTTTTTTTCGAATCTAATCCTTTCAACATTAAGTGAACTTTCTCAGAAATATTTATAATTGCATTAGAAAACACACAATTCATGACAAATTTTATTCATGAAAAATTATAATTTTTTTGATTAAGTCTACATTTTTTTTTAGAAGATAAATTTTTTATTAAGTGGTCTGAAAAAATTTAGATTACATTAAATTTTAATCAAAATTATTGTTTCATATAATTATTTTCTTCTCGATCAAATTTAAATGATAAACTGGTTCAATTAATTAAAAATTTTGAATTGATAACTTTTGACCTTGATTGGAAATATCTTTTTAATTATTTAAACATTTTCTTCTTTTATTATTATAATTATTATATGTTTTCTAGCATTTCATCATAAAAGTATCTTAATAATCGCTGATCGATTTATTTTTTAATTTACAGACTTTAATCCTTATTGTGCAACTTAAATATCTTCCTCAAACAAGTGTATTTTTAGTGTCAAGTCTCATTTATAAAAGTGCGTGAACAATGAATGATAAAAATAACAATTTCAAAGAGATAAACAATAACGATTTCAAACTTGATGCAATCAAAGTGAGAATAGGTTTTATATCGAATTGATCTTCCCTTTAATTGAATACCTTTTTTCTTGAATTAAAAGCACATTTCATCTACTTAACTGTGATGCTAAAGATTTAGGATATTCTTTTTATAACCTTTTTTAAAACATCTACATCCTTTTTACATCCTAGTTCTTTTTCGCCTTATTTTTTCGATTAATTATAAGTTTTTTGACTTATAAAAATAGTTAATTTTTATTTCGCCCTATTCTTTTTCGAATTTTCATTAATCATCCAACTTTTTCGTTTTATTTAGTGTGCAAAGTTTTTAATCCTTAACAATCTATTCAATTATTACATATAAAGCATGGATTTCGTTTTAAATAATTATGAAGTCATATAATTTATTGCTTTGTGTATGCACATGCATAGATAAACCTTTAAACTAAAACTTCTTTACTTATTTCTATCAAACTACTTCAGAATTATTCAAATTTTTAATCTATTAAACTTTCTTTTGAACCGACTTATAAGCCCAATGAAACGAATGATAAAGTTGAAGATACTTTGGTCTCTAAAGTATCGAAAGAAGGCAGACACAAATTTTCAAGATCATCTCTGACAAGTATCACAAGTCTTGTAAAATTACATGGTTATTCATTAATTGTTGCAGGTATTGTTTGTTCTTATTTATCATTTTTTATTTCTTTAGAGAAAAAAAATTTTTTTTTTTTTTTTCACAGAAAGCCAACGATTTCATGAAATCATTAAAACTAATAAATTTGTTTTTGATTTTATTTAGCTCTGTTTGTAGCTGGAGAAAATGCTGGTTGCGCTTTGCTTGCCCTTCCAAGCAGTATTCTAGAGGCAGGTAACTATAAATTTTTTTAAATTATTTATTGATTATCTATTATATGATAATTTATTCTTAGGACTTTAATTTTATAATTAGTCAGGTGATTGGAAATCTATAAATAAAAATACGAATGAATTTTTAACCCGTGATGAATCACAATTTGTAATTTAAAACATTTTTTAATGGAATTATTTAATGAAACTGAATACAGTTCAAATAGGTTAACATGAAGAATCTAGAGAATCTCGTAAACCTAATTTTCACTCAATTATTTCATGTGACTCGAATGTGTGAAATTTACTAAAATAAGTACATAATAGTTTTGTGTTTGAAATTAGTTGTATAAGTTACAACACATTTTTTTTTAATAAAATATATATATATATTTATTTATTTATTTACTATATATATTTATATATTTCATAGTAATAATAAAATTTCGCAATTCGCTATTATATTAAGCATCTAGTCTTGTGATTAAAATTAAATTTTTACTTTTTAAATCTTTTGACATACTTGCTTCCCAAAATGTATTATTGAGATAATTAATGAAATATGTTATTCCATTGCAAATATGAAAAAAAGTTTTTATTGCATAAAATTCCTCAAATATTTCAATATGTTTTATATAATATTCTAATATTACAATCTATTTAAAACAATGCAACATATAATAGTGTCTCAATGGTTAATCTTCATAGAAAATAAGAATACTATTTTGATGATAGAATTATTTTATATCCTAACTCTCGACATTTTAATTTCAAGTTTTGATGTTAGTTATCGCGAAAAACACGGTTTAATCAAAATTTACCTTTCACTCAAATTTTTACGAGAAATAAAAAAATATTAGATTAGAAAGTATATTTAGAGCATAAATTTTCTAATATATTTTGAAAAGACTATTATTTATTAAATCTTTTTTCACTTTGGCTCTCCATCATTTTTTTTCTATTTTCAAGTCACTTTATAAAATTTTTTCTTGGCCCTAAAATTTTCTAACCTAAATTATAATACAATTTTTTTGTATATCAGTTTTTTTAACATGTCGCGTTTCTTATTAATCATATTTTACACAAGCTTATACCAGTATTTTTCAGTTGATCATTCCAATTAATTATCAAATCAATCATTTGATTAACTATTTCAAAAATATATTTGACTATTCGAATTTAAATATTATTTCCATATATATTTAATGATTTTACAATGATAATACTTTTGATTTTATTTTTTCTAACTCTTATTTTATTTCAAAATAATTCCGATATTTTAATCAACAGGTTGGATTGGACTATTTTTGATATTCTTACTTTGTATAAATGCTGGTTACGGCGGTGTGGTATTAGCTAGATGTTGGTTAATTTTAGAAGAAAGATGGGAAAAATACAGATCTGCTTGTCGTGAGCCATATCCTGCTATTGGTTTAATGGTATGTACCTATTAAAAATTATTTTTTATTTAATTTTCATGATCACCTTTATCTTTTTTTTATTTCTTATAGACATTTGGACCAAAGATGCGCGGTTTGGTGAGTTACACTTTCAAATTTGTTTTCTTTGCCTTTGGAACACATTTTTCAAAAAATTAATAGACCATTCTTTATATCGTAGGTAACTACATGTGTTCAAATAACTTTAATCGGTTCTATGGTTGTTATTCTTTTACTTTCTGGTCAAATTATCGCTGACATAGGTAATTATTTTTTTGAAAATTAAGTTTCGAGAATTTAATTTTATCAAATACACAATTTAGCCTATGAATCTACCGGTATTTGTTTTTGCACCTGGTTAATAATTCTTGCTATAATTCTTACTCCGCTCACTTGGCTGAGCACACCTTCAGAATTTTGGCCAGCTGCAGCAGGTGCTTTATTGACTACAACAATCGCTGTGATATTAATTATAATAGACTGTTTGATTGAATATAAAAATAAACCTAGAGAAGTAAAAATTAATTTGATAGGAGAAAATCTTGAATTAAAATCCATATTTCTTGCATTTGGGACCATAATGTTTGCTTATGGTGGGACAGCTTCATTTCCAACTTTCCAGGTACGATCATACTTGCTTTTTTTTAATTTGTTAAACATTGAAAATAATAAATAAAAATATTTCTTTTTCCATATAGAACGATATGAAAAACAAAAAGCAATTTCCAATTTCAGTATTAATTGGTTTTATTATCCTTATTTTACTTTACGCTCCGACTGCAGTGATTGGATACCTAACATATGGTGAAAAAACTACTGAAAATATTATATTCAATTTACCGGATGGCCCCAAAAAATTAATTACTCAAATTTTGATTGTAATTATTAAAGAACTTTATTTCAAATATTTAGCTTAATCTTTTCTCATCCATTAATTAGTTCACTCATCTAATTTGTGCTTTTCTACTATGTGCGACCGCTCCACTTCAAGAAATCGAATCAGCTTTGAAATTGCCTCATAGTAAATTTAAATTGATTATTTTAAATTTAATTGTAAAAAAAAAGTATGAATATTAATTTTTATTTTTTTTATTTTAGAATTCACATGGAAAAGACCCGCAATTCGTTCATTAGTGATGGCATTTACATTATTTTTAGCATTAAGTGTACCAAGCTTTGGCAAAGTTTTGGACTTAATTGGCGGTTCGACAATCGCTATGTTGTCTTATATTTTACCTCCATTATTTTACTTTAAATTGTGTTCGATGAAGAATCCGAATTGGCAAGTCATAAAAATACCGTTCTGGGAGAAAAGTTTTCTTATTCAAATAATGATTGTTGGTCTATTTGGTGGTATTGCATGTACTTTTTCGGCTGTCGTAACAATTTGGGGAAGAACTTCATTTACTTATCCTTGCTACATAAGAAATACTTGCAAAGCAATAAATAATTGAGTCACTGATTTAGATGAAAAATCACTCAATAAAAAAATAAGTAACATTTTTTTATTTGCTTTATTAAAAGGTAATTAAGATTAGCTTTTCATAATTAGTGCTCAAATTTATTGTGCTTTTTTTTCAAATAGTCTTTGTTATCTGTTATATTTTTGTAAAGTTCATTATCTATTGACTGGGCTAGTTATTTTCGATGTTAAGTCCCTTTTTTTGTATTTGATTCATAATTTAAAACGCGCACATATTCGATTAGAAATTTTGATATTATGTCATTCAAGTTCAATTTTACACTTATATGCAATCATAAGTCATATGATTAATATACATGTATACGAATTATTAGTTTATATTTTTAAATGATCAAAATTATCACATAAATACAGCTTTCAAATTAGATAAGAAGAAATAAAATATTAAAAAAATATACAAACAAAAACGATATTTGTTAAGTTTGATACTTATAATTAGATTTTCATCACACAGCTTTGTTTTAATAAAACGTTCTAATTTTTCAATTTGAAATTCCATCAAAATATAAATTATACATAAAAAAAATGTTAATGATTAAATATTTAAATAAATTTGAAAAAAGTGGCGAATGATTTCAAGTTTAAATCAGATGATGAGAATTATAAGTAGAAAAAAAGATGAAATAGCCAGATTTTCTTTGTCGGTAAATGAGCTTTATAATAAGTAATCCCATCGATAAAAATTACATGGATTTATTTGATTTTTAAAAAAAGTAATAAAAGAAATCTAAAAAACGATAAGTAAATTTCAAATAATTTCCAAAGGAAAATTACAAAGAGAGCATAACAAGACACTGTGGTATGTATTCGCAAATTTAATTTAAAAGAAAAGGCTTGCGTAATTACAAATATATTGTTATCACAACTGCGATTTTTAGTCTGTTTACATTATTTTTTTCATTTTAAAGAGATTCATACGACATCTATTTACTAAAATTAAGTTTTGTATCGAAATTTGTATGGTAAAATTTTTAAAAATATTTAAAAAAATTAAATTAAAAATTTAGTCACAAAATGATTTGCTATAGTTAAGAATAGTTAAAAAGAAAATTTACACATTTTTAAAAGACATAAGGAGGCAATTCAAAGTTTTATGGCTATCTGTTTTTGACATATTTATATCAAGTATTAAATAAAGAATTTTGTTAAAGTAATAATCAAATAATATTATATTCAGAATCAAATAGAAACAAAAATAAAATAATAAATAAAAGAAAAATATAATCTCATTTTAGCAAAATTGTTAGCTTGAGATGATGAAAAAAGTTCAAAAATTATTTACTTTATTTACTTATCAAATAAATGACTAAGTTAAAAGTTCGAAGAAATGATTAAAAAGAAAAAAAAAGTGTAAAAGCTAGATGCTTTTAACACTTAGATTTTCTTGGTTTCAAATGAAAACTATTTTAAAAGATTTAAAAATAGTTTTAAAATGA
>BLXL01010605.1:0-14168 GCA_023170135.1 Acarapis woodi
AATCAAATGATTTTTTTATTTTACTATGTATATGCAAGATAACGAGCAATATATGAATTTGATCATCAAATGAAGACAAATTGTAACTGAATTTTTTAAATCACGTATCTAAATCACTTCGCTCCTTAAATCATCTTATACTATCAAGATTATAAACTTCAATTTCATTCCATATTTTATATTTAATACAAAATATAATTTATAATTCTACCCATGATTAAAATTTTCAGAATGCAAAAAATAATATAATCGATTTATTATTTTTGCTACTCTTGAAATCTAAAATTTTTAATATTATAATTTCAAAAATTTATGAAAACCGCTAGCAGTATAATGTTTAATTTTTTCAAAAAAAAATTATAATGCGTATTTTATCATTTTTTAGCCTATTTGCTATTAGTTGAAATTATTTATTACCTTAGATGCTTTCAGATGATAATTATAAATCTATTTTGTTTAAATTACAAATAAATAAATATTTCGAAAAAAAAAAATTTGTTTAAATCGAAATTTGTCAACCTAAGATTTAATACTAAAAAAATTAATATTCGAATTTTCGCTTTAAATGTATGACTAATATTCTACTTTTAAACCTTTTTATAAATGTGAGATTGTAATTTAACACTCAAATGAATCGGAAAAAGTTTAATCTTGTCAAAATGATAATTATTCATTAACATCGTATTAAATCCTATGACAAACACATTATCCATTACTAAAAAATATTTGATTGAAAAATGTTTGAATTTAAAGCAATCATTTTTTTTTTAATTCATCATATGTTTTGAGTCAACTTAAAACAATCGAATTCTTTCATAAATTAATTGAAAAGTTTTGTGAAGAAAAATTAAGAAAAATTTTTATTGTTAAAATAAATTTTCGAATCATCAAACAATGACAACTCTTATTGCTAATAAAATTTGTGAGTATATAGGTCTAAAATCTAATTACGGATTCAAAATTTTTCGATGAAAACAAAAATTATTGAAAAGGCTAGATCAATGAAATTATAACATTAAACTTTTAAATCTGTTTAATAGTCATTATCGGAATTTATCACTCAAATTACAAACAGACCTAACGATATTAGAACTTTGGCTTTGTCATTAGTAATTATTTTATAAAACAATTCGATTATGAATTAACCCATTTCCAGCAAATTAACAATTTTTAGAAAAATGAAAAAAGGTATATCAACATTACATCTTTATGGAACCGATTAATTTTGATTCACCATCCGTTTTCTATTATTTGAATTTATTTATCTAAGTTACAAGCATGTAGAGAAAAAATAAGAGATGTGTTTAAATTTTTTCTTCACTGTTCTTGTCGGCATTGTCTAAAATTTCAAAAAATAAAAGTATTAATTTCAAATTACAGAAATTAATCTAAAACAATCTACTTTTTATGTTGTATAGCCTATTAAAAATCACCTATTAATTAAAAATTCTCCTTCAAAACCCTTCCCTACATTAATTTAAAACAAATTTATTTATCTTATCTTGGTAATAAACAAAAGTTTTGAATTTTCATGTTATTATTTTGTTCTATCGTGATAATTATTTAAAAAAGAATGTTGTTGAGAAATTAAATTTAAAGGGCATAAATCAATCAAGTTCAAAACTGAGTATTGTGTATTAAGTGACAAATCGTAATTCTTATCATGTATCACGAAAAGTTTAATTTCTGAAAAGAAGCTTATATATGTAATAGATATAAAAAATTTTGCGTATTCAGCACTAATATTATAATAATAAAAAAATACTATCTAAGACACAAAGGTATCTATTGATATAATATATTATTAGTCGACGTTCGCTTTTATTTTAATTCATTAAAAAAAATAATTTTTCAAATTTAATTTTTCAATTCAACTAGATTTGCCTGAATCAAAAAAATAAACAAATATCTAGATTATTTCTATCTTAATTTTCAAGTTACTATTGTATATTACTGTCGATTTCGTAATCCAAAAGAATTTAGATAAATTTATAAATGTCTTTTTGTGCATTTCTTCTTTAACAAAAAATTAACTTTGTCACTTTGTTTTAATGACTAAGTAATTCAAAGTTTTTATGGAACAAATTAATATAATTAATTTGAAATTGCTAAGTGATGAAACATCAAAATAGTGAGTTTTTCAATATAATATTTTACACATGTCTTTAGATATCTGTATTTGAATGCATTCTAAATAGTTTGGAATTATTATGTCCGAAATTTTAGCGATCGTATTGAAAATAATTAGCTCAAATTATTATTTAATAGTAAAAAAATAATAAAAATATTCGAATTTTTTATATAATAAGTTATTTACAAATTTTTTAATAATTCATACAGAATAAAAAATCTACTAAAATGGACAAATAGAATAATGAGAGATAAAGATTGCACAATTGAAGATTTCTCAAGTTTATTACTCAAAAATTTTGTTCCGAAGAAAAAAAATATTTAAAAAAATGTAAATCAGGTATTCAACTTTAAATTATAAAAATACCAATTGATAGATCACTTCGTTAAATATTTTGATTTTTTAGTTGAAAAAACATAATCCAAGAAATTGTTCAAATAAATTTAATTTTTTTTCCCGGGAAATAGATGGATAATCTGAATGAAAATTTAATAAAATTTTTTTTTAATGTTTTGATGCTTCAAAATTTTTTCAATGCCAATTTTCTTTTATATTCTTGGAAGCAATTGTTTCAAATTTTAATATAAAATAGAATTTATTCAACTTATTTTAAGATTCTTGAATTTGAATCTTAAGACTTTTTTTTATTTTTATTTTAGATTCATCTTTTTTTTATATAATACATTTTATTATTTTTGAAATTTTTTTTTACTTTTGATGTGATCGAGTTTGTAATAATTACTTAATCTAAAGATCACAAATTTATTCCTGAAACTTTAAAATTTAATGGTCTTTTTCAGCTCACATTCTGATTTGAAATGGGAATAATTTATTTTTCATTTGCAGACAAATATTTTGAATTTTCGTTTGTATGCTTTATAAATTTTTTTTTTTGATTAAAAGATATCCAGATTATTACCAAGAGTAATAAAAGAAGCTATACCGTAATTTTTTTGTATAATAAGTACCTCATTCTTTGCACTACAAAAATTTAAAAATGATTCGTTGCTCAAATCTTAATTACTAAATAAAAATTTCTTGCTTTATTTCATTAGATTATGTTTTATCGTTTTCTTGAGAAAAACGAATCGGAAGTCTGATTAATCAAAATGATAAAAATTTTATTCAAAATCAAATATTAAATTTCATTTCTAATTTTCTCATTTCAAATTTGAGAATGAATAATGAATTAAAATTTCAAAAATTGTTTTGTTTCATTTTTCACAGACAAATTTCCTTGGCACAAGTTTATCAAATACAAAAAATGCAAAAATAAAATGTAAAGATTAAAGAAAAATTCTGTTTTTTTTTTTCTATTGTTAAATTTTTTCATTTTCCGAATCAATTTTTTATTAATCAATTTTCAGATAATTAAAATTTAAGCGAATATTTTTATTAGAAAATTCTTTATATTAATTATTTAAGTTTATTGAATTAAAATGAATTTTTTGCGTTACAAATAATTTTCTTAAAAAAAAGATTGAATAAATGATAGTTACAAATTTATAAAAAATATGAAATTTATGATTCAAAATAGAGCGAGAAAATAAAATTCTCATAATCAGATTCTTTTTTTGCCGCGAATCCATTTTTAATTGAATTTAACAAAATTCGATATTTTTTTTTTTTTTTTTGTTTATTCAAATTAAGTAATTTTTATTTAAAATTTATATGGAGCACAAAATAATAATCATAAAATGATATTTTGAAAATTTTTTTTTTATAAATTTCACTCTGAAATTATCGTCAATAATTCTTAAATTGCAATACATTTTTCATCTTATAAAATTATGAGAATTATAATTCAAAATTTTAAATAAAATAAATTTTATAATATTTATCTCTTTATATTTTTATATATATTACTTAATTTTTTTTAAATTATCAAATTAATTTTTTTTTTATTAATCATTTTTTTTATGTCATTATAAAAATAAGTGTTGAATTAGTATTTTTTGAAATTTCTGATAATAAATAATAAACATAATTTTATGATACATGTATTTTGTGGATTATAGATAAAAATAAAAATTTCAATGTTCGTTTTTAAATTTTTTAAATGAATACCGAACTGAGATTTATAAAATATAAATATATTACTAATATATTATTATTGTGTGACAATTTTCATACATATATAATTTTTTTGGGCACAAAATTGTCTAGTTCTTCGACCTTGATTGATTGATGGTATTGTTTGTGTTTTGGATGGGTAATTATATAAAATCGAGACAAATCATTTTTTGTTTTTACAAAAATTTATAATCTGATTTTTTGAATTTTTTTCATTTTTTCGTATCAAATTTTATTATACACCTATGAAATAATATTTTAAATAAATAAAATTTTTTTCTTTTACTTTCAGTATGAAAAAGTATTCAAATTTCAAAATGCAATCAAAAAAAAATTTTTGCATTTTCTAAAATTTGTATCAAAATGTCATTTCACACAATAATTTTTGTTAAATCGTTGATTGTGGCTAGTTTTTTTAAAATTTTTTAGTTACTTTTAATATAAATTCATTTCATTAATTGTTATTCTATCGGGAAATTTCATTTTTTTTAAATTTCCATGTCATCAATTCGTAGACTATAATTATTCTTATCCTTTGTCCATCCAAAGTTTAAATAAATAAAAAGTCAAACGACATAAGTTTGTTATTGTTATATGCTGAAGCAGAAATTCGATTTTTCGATATACCTTCTAACCAATGCAATGAAGTTGCATCATATTAATTATTTGTATGAACTATTTTATTACATTGTTTATATTTATTTTTTCAATTTTCTAATTTGTATGATTAAAAGACCGCCCGTTTATCAATAAAGGTTAACTTAGAATTAATTTTTTCTTTTTCAAATAAAATTGAACTAATTCTAGAAAATATATTACCGAAAATCATTTTGTCCGAATATTTTTTTTTTGTTTTGGTGAAAATAATAGTATTAATATTTAAAAATTTAGTTGCGCTTAATTTTTTTAGATTTTCCACTAGATGGTTAAACTGATTCTCCGTTTAAAAAGAATTTTAGAAGATTCTTGGAAGAAATTCTCAATTTTTTTAGCACTTTAATAAAACTACTATCTTAAGTTGAAACGAAGTAATTTTATCTATTGGATCATCAATTTGATACTAATTGATTTGTATAGTTCCTAAATTTAAATTTGAATATTTGTATTTGTAGAACTATTTATTCCGTCTATTGGATTAGCCATTTCAATTCTCATGTATATTATGCAAGATAAAAATCTCATGCCATTTTATTGATAATTATTAATTTATCTCAGAAAAAGATTCACATCTTATTGTACTTGAAATATTAATCATTATAATTTCATATTGCATTTTATTTATCGACTCATTGAAATTTTTTTTAGATCTCTTCCGTGAAATTGATTTTTAAAATTGAAAATTTTTTCACTTAGCAAATTTCTTTTAAAATATCAGTTTAGAAACTTTTTTACTTGTTTTTAATTTCTTCGAGATATATTTTTAACGAATAGAAATGAAAAAGAATTGATCTTTTTAAAGATTTTTAACTACCTATTTCATTAAATCATAGCATACAATAAAAAAATTCTTTAAAATGCTAGATTTGCATTTTAATCAACAAGTTTTAAAATTCGATTAGACACTATTATATAATAGAATCGATTCGCTTAAAAATAAATTGAACTTCGAATTTCGCTTTTGAAACTAAAAATATTTTGAATTTTCTGATTCAGCAAATACCGAAAAAACACCCTCACGGATAAGAAGTTTTTTTTTCAAATCTATTTCGTTATCATATTATGTAAAAATCCTTAATTTCTGAAATTCAAATCTTATTCAATTATAAAGTTTTCTGAATCAACTTTTACCAATTAAAAATTTTAAATTATTTTTTTCAAAAATTAAGTTAATCAGATACTTCTCATATTTTTGAATTAGATTTTGATCTAATTAATTATTTTTTATGAAAAATTCGATATCTTTTTGCTTTTTGATTATAATTTCCATTATAATCATTATTGTAGGATTCAATATATTTAATCACAAAACTAGTATATGATTGCTATTATATTTCAAAAATTTAAATTTAAATTTAATTTGAATATCAGAAGTCTAAAAAAAATTTCTAAAATCATTCAAACACGCGCTAATTTTTTTTTTAAATTTTTAAATTAATAAATCACTTGACATATTATAAAGTTTATTATTTTCAATGACAAATTATAGACTCTAGATACCAAAATTTTCTTTATTTAAGATTCTTTATCAAAAATAAATCAAAAAAATCAGCGTCTATCAAATTATTTTTTATTAATAGTTTGAATAAACGTTAAAAAATTTTATTTATTTTATAAATTTCGAAATCTTATTATGCGAAAATGAATTTTTTTTTTTAAATTTTAATTTAATTCCAGACATTCTGGCAACTAAATTTTTTTATTTTTTTCATGAAGCTAATATGTTAAAAAATATGTAACAGTAATATAGGCAATACGTTATTTCAGGCTATTTTTTAATTCTTTAAAATTTATAAATTTATTTTACCTTAAAATTATTTTAATTATAATCTATTTAACGAATAAAATATTAATTATTAAGAAGCAAAAATCTAATTTTACGAGCTTACATAATTACAAAAATTGTATTTACAAAGTTTAAAATAAAAAAATTTTGATTCACTAAAAATTGTATGATGAGCTTGAATGCAAAAATATCAAATTTTTGGTCCTTTGCAATAAAAAATTTTCTAATGAAATTTTATGAAAAAAAAAAATTCCGGATTTAGCCGTGAATGATCTTTAACGATTCTAAAAACAAATAAAAAAAAAACACTTTTTTTGAAATTCAAGTCAATCTAAGACAAAATATATTATATACAATATTTAAATGATATTTAGAACCAAATTATTAAAATTATTAATAATTAATATTAAACATACAAACAGAAAATCTCAAAGTGATATATCACTTGTGATTAATTATGATTGGTATGAAAACAGTGGCTTAAATCACGTTCATGAAAGTATTTGTTTTAAATGAATGGATTCTATTCGAAAACCCGTTTTTTTAATGTTCAAAATTTGATTAACATTTTCTAAATTCAAATATTTTAAAAAATCGATAGGCCGAAAAATTTTAGTAAAATGATGATTTTATCAAATTGATCTTGTAAAAATATCTTTAATGTGTTGAGAATTTCCAATTTTTCTAAAAATCTACATTTATTCATATTTAAGAAATTTGATTGTACTCCAAGTATCTAAGTATATTTTAATATTAATTCGATACATATATTTGAAAATTGTTTGGCATCCAATAATATTAATATTGGCCAACTGTGTTAAAATATATACATTTATAAGACAATAGGTGCTGTTTAAAAAAAAATTTTTTCATAAACTATTAGGTATTGAATTGTTGAAATGCATATTGTTGCTAATACTAGTATTAGTCAAATAAAATTTTTGAATATTGCTGTTCAAATTTAGAGATTTATTTTTATATATGTTGAAATTATTTGAGTAATATTATGTAACTTCTTTTGAGTATCTTAAATGTGAATTTAATTTGAGAATAAAAAAGAAATTCAAATTTTTTTTAAAGATAAAATAGATTTTTTGAAGATTGAAATGTATCTGTAAATAGAGACTCTAGAAGTCTGGTAATTCGAATACATTCGAAATGAAAATGAACTTTGTGTAATAAAACCTAAAGATTTTTTAGTATGTTTGCCTAAACAAAAAATTGCTATACAAAATTTTTTATAAATTTTAAAAAAAGATTCGCCCAACAAAAAACAAAAAATTGATAAATATAATGAAATTTCTGAGCAGATTACGGTTTGAAGGCTTGAAATTTCAATTGTTAATTGTCAATTTTACAGCAAGCGATAAAAAGAGAGAAGTAAAGAAATGAAGCTTAGGTGTTTTTAAAACAAAAGACGATACCGGAAAATAGAAAGATTTGTGTATCGAAATTATATGTAGTTAATAGTGAAAGATTCAAATTATTCTTTTTTGAAATTTTTAAGGCTTTGTGCCTAATATCTGTCTTGAAGATCCCTCAATTAGTTTGTTTGTAAATCTAATCTTTTCGATGCACTTTATTGAAAATCATCCATCTTCGAACTTATTGATTAAGAAAAACAAAAAATTTACTAAAAAACTTCGGAATGATAAATTTTGAAAAATAGACTAATAGCATAAAAACATTCGACTTGTCATTTTCTATATGTTCATTGATCATTCAATACGATAAAAAATGATTCGCTTATATATGAAAATTTTTACTTATTCTACAGATTGGTAGGTAGAGGTTTTTATACATATAATTTATATGGATGAATGCGGATATTATCATTTATTTACTGTTTTTCCTAAATATTTATGAAAAAACATGAAAAAGACAGTCATCTTTTCACTTAATTCTTCCAAGCTTTTAATTTTTATTTTTTATTTTTTTGCTTATTATAATATACGTTTCGATGTGAATAAAAAGTACTTGATGCCGGATGCTAACTCAATCAAAATTTTTTAAAATATGCTTTTATAAATGACATGTATTCGATACATTGATTCACATACAATTTTTCTTTATTGTCAATTAATGTAAATATTGATGCATCTGAGATTAACAAGTTTCGATAGCACAAAATCGCTAATAGAATTCAAGTCCATTATTTTTTTTTTTTGCTTTTGTTTTTATTTAATTGTTGATTGATTAGTTAAGCTAGTCAAGCATTATCTATAATAATTTGAGATTGACTAGAACTACTTTCAACTATTACATACTGCAAAAAATGCCTAGAAGATAAAATTTTTAATTCTTATATATTGAAATTTTTCAAAGAACAATCAATTATTCAACAAATGAGTTTTTTACTAGTTTGAATGTTAACTTAAAATAAAAGATTCATCTTACATTAGAAGTTATTTTTGAATTGATCTAAAATTTTTCGTGATTTTATCTAATTTATTCTCTCGCATCTTGATATATTATTTAGATATTGGTACAATTCTCTAATCTAGACAAAAAATTCGTATAATTTATTAAAAATTCGAAAATTTCATTTATTTCTCTAATAAAATAACAGGTTATCGAGAATTTGAATTAAACGAATAGACTGAATTTTTCGTGAAAATGAAAAAAAAAAAAAAATTTTTAAACTTTATTTCGATTCCGTTGATGAACCGCTTCAAGTATATTTTCAGTATTATAATTGATGCAGATTAATGTATTTGACAAAAACTTTTATGATTTTTTACGTTTTGAAACAATAGTGAAAATTGTTAGTTTATTCAAGCCCACTATAAATAATTTTGATCTCTAGTTCATGAAATGAACTTGTCAAATTAATTAATTACTCAATAAAATTTTCAATTGAATTTTATTTAAATTGTGCTCTTTGGTAGAAATTGCAAAAAAATTCCATAAAAAATAGAGTTTTTTTCTTCTTGTGTTTAAGAATTAATTAAATTATTCGAATAATTATATTTTGAAAATAATAATAAGTAAATAATAGGAAGTTAAATTACTCGAAAAAAGAAATCACTCATCAAGCGGCCAAAAAAAAAAATATGAAAAATAAAATTCGTTCAATTATTTTTTAATTATATCAATTTTTAGATCTTCAAAATAACTGGTAATCATAATTTGCTTATCCTCGATTCAATACTAATATTATTTTTAAAAATTGGCAAAGTTGGATTGAATCAAAAAGTTATTCATATTTGTGTTTTTTTTTTGATATTTCTCCTTTAACTGTATCAGTTATAGATATTTAATAAATACCTAAAATTGAAATCTTATAGTAGATTATATTTTGAAAATTGTATTTCAAGTATACTTGTTCAATTTCATATTCAAATGTCTACTAAAGTATACAAATTATGTGCTTAAAAAAATATGATTCATGCTCAAAAGATTAAGATCGTGAAAATTCGTTTTGGTTATTTAACTTTTTTTCACATTAAATATATTAAGGCATCCATTCAGTTTTTCAACATTTCTTTAGAGGAAGTGATTCGGAAGGAGAGAGTAATATTTCGTGCATTGTTTTCTTACCTTGAATTATTCATTTGACAATTTAATTTGAGTTTGATTAACTTTTCTGATTTTGCTACTTACCGTTTCAGTTTTTGATTTTGAACTGTCAAATCACACTGGCAGTTAAAATTTTTTTGAAATTTGAATAATTTTTAAGTATTTTTCAAAGTTTTTTTGAACTTTACCAAGTAATCTAAAGTTAATTTTAATGCACAAAATGATCATCTGGAAAATTTTGAGGATAAAGTTTTTATGACATTTAGTTTAAAATAATTCAATTCTCTTTTAATCAATTTACATACTTTTCTTTTTTGTTTGCGAAATTGTATCAATTATTTTAAATTTCACCAATATTTAATTTTTTGATATTAAAAAAAAATGTCTCAAAATTTTAAATCAAATTCAGTAGATTAATAATTTTCTTTCGTTTATTTTAGTTTCACAAATCAAATTTGATGTTAAAAGAACGCATTAATATTTATTAGATTTTAGAAAAAAAAAAATAAATGTGAAGAGAAATCCAAATCAGGGAAATCAAGAACATTTAAATAAAAAATTAATAAAATTATTATTGATCGTTTAAAATCAAATTTCAATCACAAGAAAGAATGCATAAACAAAAAATCCTCTTGATAAATTTTTTAATTTGCTTCAATTTGATAAAATGTGAGTATGCAATTGTCATTGGAATTGCAATTCAAGTTTATTTTAATTTTTTTATTTTCAATAATTTAATGAAGCGAGTTCTTTTTAATTTTTTTTTATGTTTTTGTGTTTTTTAGGTCAATGTCCAGCTGGTACAACGATATCATTTGAAAAAATATCGAATGTAAATATAAAAGGTGTTAATTTAGTGCCTTTGTATACCGGTATTTTAGAACATATGCCAGTCTCAGCAGAATGTAAGCTTAAATAAGTAATGATTTATTTAAATAAAATTTTAAATATTACACCAAAATATACAGGTAATAATCGATGTAGAGCTGGCCCCAATTGCAAAGCATTTATAATTAATTATTCAAAGCATTCTTGTGTTGGTATTGGTTATGATACGGAGGCGACTGCAATATCTATGATACCTACAGATGAAAGAACATCTTATTTCGATAAAATTTGTTTAACCACAGTATGTTTCTCAATTTAAATTACAATTATTTTTTTATGAATGTTCTGTTTATTTTTAAACTAGCATTTTTGTGAGAAAGCCTGGACTTTTGAAAGAGTTATTGGACGACAACTTCTTGGATTCGATGATAGAATAATAAGTAATGTACCAAACAGATTGCACTGTCAAGAACTTTGCCTTAAAGAACGACAATTCATTTGCCGATCAGGTAGATGATTTATTTAATCATTTTATGATTGTGAATCTAAATTCAAAAATTTTAATTTACAGGTGAATATGATCATTCCACACTGGAATGTAGACTTAGTTCGCATGACAGAAGATCACAAAATTCAAATTTTGCAGTAGCATCTCAATCTTTGGAGTAAGTGAATTATTTTGAAAAACCAATTTATTTTTTTTTAATTTGCCTTAGAAATTATTATTCAATTAAATTAACCTTTTATTTTATTTAATAGTTATTTTGAAAATCAATGTGCGATTAGTTTAGATTCAAACAATTCAAATTCGAATTCAAGTCAATTTTATTTGAATAATCGTGAAATAAATAGCAATTTAATTGGTCCGGATGTTTCGATATCGAGTTATAGTTGCGGTTGTAAGTACTAGAAAAAATTAAATATAAGTTTTTTAAATATAATATAAAATTAGCTAAAAAACACCATTATTCTTAATGAATTAGTTCGCCGACATGTAGGTGTAGATATTTATAGAGCAGATTTACTACGAACAGCTTATAGTGAGCAAGCTTGTCAACAGGTAAGCTTTATTATAATTTATTTGAAATCATTTTTTTGTTTTCTTACTCAAATAACTATTTAATTAATATAAAAAAAATCTGGTTTTGTTCGGCCTTGAGTGATAATAATTTCATTTCTAATTCTATAGTTGTGTGAAGCAACAAAAGCATTTGTTTGCCGAAGTTTTTCTTATAAACCAGCCCTTAATCAATGTTCCTTGAATTCAGATGATACTCATTCTGTAGGTGGCCACCGGCAATTGACATCTGCATCAGATACGATTTACTTTGAACGATCGAATTGTGTGAATCGTAAGTATTATTCATTAATTTTTTTTGCTAAAATATTTGCAAAAAAATTTTCTTTCATCATACAAAATAAATACAATTATTTGATAAATAATCCAAATTAGGAAATTTATTTTGAAAAATTTCTTTAATTCATTCTCGATGAAAACAATGCACGAAATATTACTCTCTCTCAATTATAGCAATTCATAACCGAAAGAACATGTCTAATTTTTAATTCAAAATCAAAATTCTACAAAATTATAATTTTAAAAATTCATTAACTAATTAAAAAAGAATTCATTTTTTAAATTTTTCATTTATTTACATTTTATAATTTTTAGGTGGAGATCTTGAAAAAGAAAATTTTTTTTTATATCTCAGAGCTAAATGTCACATGTATAGACAGATTTTTTTTCAATTTTAATCAACTCTAACACTTTCTAAAACGATAATCAGTGTGGGCTAAAAAATTCAAATTTTATTCAATTTATATTTTTTAGCTTTTTTTTAATGATTTAGGCTATGATTAAATAATTTCATTTTTGATAAAATAATGTTTAACAATAGATTAAAATTGAACGTAAAATTTTAATCCGTTAAAAGTATTCAAAAATTTTTTTGCATTCAGAAGAAATTTAGACTATTTTTTAATTTAATGCAAAAAATCAAGAAATTCTTTTAATTTGCATATCTGAATTGTGTTATAAGAATAATCAGAATTAATTAAATTTGTGAAAAAAAGCATGTATAAATGATGAAAAATTTTTTTTTGAAAACTTTTAGTCACTTTCAAATTTAGCCAATTTTTCTGAATCATTTTTAGATGAGTGCTAAAATATTATTTAAATTAGAAGTAATGTTTCAAAGAATTATCGCTAAAAATTGATTTCCATTTTATAATATCAATTTATTATTTAATATAAATATTAATAAATAAAATGAAAAAAATGTGATTATAAGCTTTTTATTAAGCAATGTTTATATTGATCTTAAATTAAATTTATCTTTTAATATACAAATTAATTTTCATAAGTTTTATTAATTTTTTTAATTGAAAATAGGCTAATTAAATGTAGTTCATTGTGATGATTATACTAAATTGTTAAGTAATTTTCTAGTGTTTTAGAATATAAGATAATAATTAGTTTTGATTCCATTTATTTAATTTATAAAACTCTGCTTTTTTTAATTTAAATTTATCTGGTTTAACTAATCGATTTCTAATCCATTTTAAAACTTAATTAATATTTTTAAATATTTTTGTCTTTTGATTTCTCAGATTATTAATTTCAACTTATTTTTATAAATTTTAAAAATCAATTAATATATTGAGAATCAATCGTATATTGTTTTTAAAAAAAATTATGGAATTTATTTTGCACGTGGAAAATTTAAAAATGATTATTTTGTCCAAATTTTAATTTTATTCATAATATTTAAATGCAATCGTGTCACAAAACGTTTTTTCCAAAAAAATTTATTTAAGACTAAATTTTTTGAAAAATTAAATTGCGATTGACAATCATGTTTAAAATTTTCTTTGCTTTGAGTCGTCTTATCTCATGAAAATTTTATAAAAAAGAATTTAAAAATGACGTTCTAAAAAATTTTAAATTTTTAGTAAACTTGGACTGCAGACCAGATCAAATGGAGATTCAATTAAACACACTTCAACCATTTAATGGTAAAATTTACGCAAAAGAAGACCCGATTCATTGTAAGTATTTGAACAAATTATATAACTTAAATTCTTTTATTTAAGTTTTTTTGTAATTTTCATAATAAAAGTTTTCAGTATTTACTAATGTACTCGTTTTATTTGAATAAAAAAAAAAAAAAAAAA
>BLXL01010606.1:0-13705 GCA_023170135.1 Acarapis woodi
ACTGAACAAATTAAATAATGTGTTTTAACATGATGTCTGAGTTTTTTTTACAATAGAACAATTTTTAGAAACTTTATTTTAATAAATTTTAATAGAATGGTACAAGTGCAAATAAATCTTCACACTGTCATAGTGAACCTAATTCGCACATTTTATTGATAACGAAACGGATTTTGAAAACTTCCGTTTAAATTTAAAGAATAAATATTGAAATTTATAAAAAAAAGTAGATTCATAAGATTTTAAATTTTTTAACATTCTTAAAAAATTACTTCCTATTCCATTCATTTTACTTTTTCGCAACATAATATTTCTAAAAACTTATTTTAGTCTCGTTGTGTGCGTGCTTTTTTTTCAATTTGAATCTATGTTCAGAATTTTTCTAAAATTCGAAAAATAATTGCCAATAAATTTTTTGTTTAACAAAAGAGAATTGAATTTTTTCGCATACCTAACGAATAAGTTCTCTATTTTAGCTAAATACATGTTATTAAAAATTTTTAATTTTTGATGGTTAGTTCTAAATTTTTTCTAAATAAATAAAATACGTTTAATAAATCACTGCACATAATTTTGAAATTCATTGTTGTCAATTTTCGGATGACGAACAAGTCTTAGCAGGAAATTCGAAAAAAATCGCTTATTATATTATTGAAAATTCAAATATTTTTTTCTGAAATTATTTCAAATGGTTCAAGAAGAAGAATTTGATATCAGATTAATTTAATTTGAAATAAAATTTAAAAACTGAATTGATTCCCTAAAAAAGCAAAAAAAAAAACTTGTAAAAAAATCTTAGTAAGTTTACTATATGAAGATTTAAAAACTTTTCAAAAGTATGACATAGTATAGGTGAAATATATATAAAAAATCATATCTTGATAGAACTCATAGGACTCATAAAATATCAGAAACATCAAAAAAAGATTAAATATCTCATTAAAAGTGGAAATCGACATCTAAAAAATAATCATAGTAAAAAAAAATTTTTAATTATTTTCAGTTGAGAAAACAAGAAAAATGAATTAGATATAATAATAATGAAAAAATGAATTAGTTAGATAGATTATGTTGATTGGAAAAAATGAGAAAAAATAATAAGCTAAGAATTTAAAAAATGGATAATAAAAAGTCGTCGTCAAAATTTTAAATTTTCAACAATGAAACATGCTTTGCAAGATTTTCGGTTAATTGTCGCAAATCAATATTATCATGATATTGCCAGTAGCAGATCAATGTTCGACTAACGCGCCATCTAGGAAAAAATAAAAATGTCGCACTAATCTTTATAAAGTTATCAGACAAAACAAGTGAACAATTTATTTATACCGACATTATTAATGAACAAATAAATTTATGATATAATGTAAAAAAAGTAAATGCCTCTGTTTTTTTAGTTATAAAAATACGATTTAATATTTAAAATAAACATCTGGCATCATATTATTACACTGTTCAAATTTTTTTTTGAAACCAGTTTGATTTTTCTATAGAAAAGAAACCTCTTGAATTCTTCACAGGTACATTGAAATGAGAGATTTCATGCCATTTATACAAAAGAATAAATAGTAATGAACTTGCAATAGCTGATCAAATTTTCTTAAATTTAGAAAAAACCATTTATTTTGTATCACAAGACAAAAAAACATTTCTAAAAATTGTTTAGAAATTTTTTGATCTGTTATATTAATATTTCGAAATTTTATTTTGCATTATAGTTTCAAATGACTAAATTTACTTAGTGATGATTTTGATTCTCAAAACAGAAAAATTGATCAAAAATTACAAATCATTACATTCGACAACTTTTCTTATATTTCGAATTCGTATGGTGAAAGTTAGACTATTCAAATTTAAATGATGAGTTTGGCGCAAATTAAAAAAAAACGATATAAACTTAATAAAAAAATTTAATTTTTAATTTTATTAAAGATCTATCGAAATAAATTTTCTAAAAGAAAGTTCAAAAAGTGCGAATTGAATTTACTATGAGAACATTATGATCAAACATTGAACATGATTTAAAACTGAAAAGATAAAAATATCAAACTATTTAATTAGATTTTTGAACAGTAAAAATATTTACAATTAAATTTAATCCTCGATTGCAACCTAAAATTGAAACATTCTTTTGTTTTTTTAGTCATATAATGAAGAAAAAATAATAAAATACAAAATTATAATTAAATCTTTAATTTTAGAACGAAAATTGTCCGACAAAAATAATAAAGCAGCGATTAAAATTCACCGAGTGATTGCAGTGGTGATAATTTTTTTTTTAAAAACTTTGAAATTCAAACTAAAAAAATTTTCTATTGCCGCATTAAAGTAAGTGAAATTTAATTTTTAAATTTTCTATTTTATTAATAATTATTTATTATTTATTTAATATAATCAGAATAAAATTTTACAGATAAACAATTTATCTGAGTGCCGAGTATCTCGATCAAATCAAAAAAAAATTTATCCGCATGCTAAAATTTAACTCAACTAAAAAATTTAACCAATAGAAAATAAATCATATTTTATACTTGTATAAATTTGAATGCTCAAATTCATCTTTCTGAATTCACAAATAAGTAAAAATAAATAGAGTAGTAATGGAGTTTTTTTTTGTTGTCATTTTTAAAACTATTCAACTCAAGTTTACTTAAATAATATTTGATTTATACATTAAACATTCAATAAATAATAATAGTACGAAAAATATTTTTATATTACATTATTGTGTTTAATAATAAATAAGGAGTGCGGGCTAAAATTTTCTACTGTAATTTTGATTACTTAAATTATGGTAAAATATACGCATTTATAATTTGCATATAAGAATTGTTTTTCACTATCAACTATCATATTAAAATGACAGCTCTATACCTATCAAAAGCTATTTTACTTCAGTTGATTCATTACACAAACAGAAAATCCTTAACATATAACTGATATGCTTTTGATTGATTTAAAATTTTAAAGGATTCACTAAATTTATCTCTTTTTTACATGATTGCGATTTAATATTTAGGTTTGAAACTACTCGGTCCATATATTCTACAAAGGATTTTTTATATAACTCTTAGATTTTTATCAGTAGGTAGCATTTAAAATTATTTATATTTTTATGTCTGAAAGTTAAAAAAAATCAAGTATCTACTATTTAATATGATATTTACGGCAGACTACGAAATATTTTAAAAAAAGTGTAAAATAAATTGAATTACTAAAATTGAATAATATATAACTAAACTATAATTGCGTAAAGCACTAATAGAAAAGAGGTATTAAAACGGATGATTTTTCTTGGTAAAAAAAATTCATTGAAACTAAGTTAGTCAAAAACAAAAAATAAAAATTTATGAAGTTGATGAACAAGTAAATAAATTTTTTCAGAAAAAAATTAACAAAGAAAATTTTTTTTTCTCAAAATAGTTGAAAATCTATTCACATTATAAGCTTTTAAAAAAAAATGCCTTTAAAAGCATAAAATTTTTTTAATGAAAATGCTTGTTCCAGATATTATTGGAAATGCTTTCAAAATAGCTAAGATTTGAAAAGGTGTCAGAAGTCAAACTCTAAACAATTAATGTAGTAATATGTTTTGATTGTGAAACAAATTTTACGATCTTATCTCAACTAAAATAAAATATACAAAATTTTGAATATATTTTATTTTATACATTAAAAATAGTTTGATTTAAAAAGTTAAAAATTTATAAATGACCAATTTGTTAAGTGAACTTGATAAAGAAAAAATTAATAAGAATTTTTAAACCACAATATAGTACAAAATTATTTTTACGCTGACCAATTATACAAATATATAAAAATTCCAATTTATTTAAAAAACTAAATTAGGAATATAAATCAAATTTTTAGGTTTGGTTTTTTTCTTCATAAGAATGGTGGAAATAATCTTTTTTTTTTTTTTTTTTTTTGTTTATTTTTTTTTTTAATTTCCTGTAAAGATAGACCAGAAAGCAAAAAAAATTTTGATTAGCATCTAAATTGGAATGCTCAGCAATCTGCAAAATAAAAGATATTTTCAGAGTATTAATTCTATTATACAACTTACATAGAAAATGATAGCAAATCTTTAGTGAACATTAAGATTTTGACTGTGTTTTTTCAAACAATTTGTCTTTTCATCAACCATCTTCAAAGAGACTTTCTAAGTGTGCTCCTAACATTTATTTGCAGAGCAATCTTTTCTAATTTAAGGACAGAGTTTTATTATTTAATAATGGAACTACTCATTACAGATTCTAAACGAAATATATAATTGTTGGCAATAAAACTAGGAGCTTTTTATCAATATAAAATTAACTTGAATTTAAAACAGAGTTAGCTAACATTTGATAAAAGTTTAAAAGTCTTAAAAACTGATAAAAAATCTATGTGATCCTTGGCCTATAGATTTCAGACTTCATTTGAAAATCGTCGAAAATTTAATGTAAAGTTTCAAAAAAAAAAATTTAACTTTAATTATAATAAACAAAAAATCAATTGGAAGCATTTCATATCCTTTTTTCAATGTAAGAAAATTTCTCCCGCAAATTTTTAATAAACTAACCTTTGTAAAGACGTATTAATGATTTGAATTACATGGTCTCATTTAAAAATTTAGAAATTAAAAAAAAGATTTTTTTTTATGTTTACGATTCCTTTGAATTATAAACAAATTGTCCGAAAACAACATGAAAAATTTCTTGCGTTTACATCACTTAAATCGTGAAAGTATAGTTTTTTTTAATTGCGAAAAAAAAAAACTTTGTGAGGCAAAATTAGCAAAAACTTATCGCATCTTTATTTAAACTAAATTTTATTAACTCAAGAATCAAAAATTTTTGGGAAAAGGCGATTCAGAAAATTCATTTAATTTGGAAAATAAAATTTCAAATGGATTATTTTCAAAAAAAAAAAGAGTAAATAGTCATCAGACGTAATTACACTATAAAAATTGTTGCAAACGAATTAATCAAAAAGAAATTTTATAATTTTTTTTAAAATAAATTAAAACGTCTTTTTAGAAGAATTTGAAAACAGATAATTACTCAAGTCTAAAAGGAATTTCTTTTTATCGCAAGATTATAAAATACGAATCGCCGATAAATGAGTCGGTAATAAATCACAAAAAATTTTGGTCATCTCATAAAAATATTGTTTGCATAAAATTTCAAGCAGCATAAATTTTCAGTGTAAAATATGATTATTTAATCTTTATAAGTTGAAGAAAATCTCGGTGAGTTAAGAATAATTAATGTAAACTATATTGGCCAAATTAAGATGGGAAATGAAAATAAATAAAATTAAAATGTATAATCATCAAGATTGTAACAGTTAAGGACTATAATTAGTTTTCTGACAAATCAGTCGCTCTATAACATAATGCTTTTAAATGACCTGTCTTTATTATCTTTTTTTTTACTTCCATCATAGGGCTTTCTAAAAATTAATTATCATAAAGTAGTTTACACGGTATGTTAGTAAAAAATTTTGGATTCTTAATTAAAGAAAAATTTAATTAGAATTTATTTTTTCAGCTTTATTAGTATTAATAGAATTTACAAAATTAGCTTTCGTTGAAGAGGTTCAAGTCGAAAATTATTGAAACATAATAAATTTTATTTGCTTGTAAAAAAAATCTAAGAAAAAAGAAGCTTATACAATTTTTTCAAATGTATTATTTAATAAGTATATTTCAGAATATTCAAATGAATGATAAAAAATTATTAACAATAATATTTTTGAAAATCTAAAGTTAAATTTTTTGCCATAAAACGGAACAAAAGTTTATCACTAATTATGTAAAAAAATTTATTTTTCAATTTATAATAATTAAAATCAGTTTTAATTATGAATTTTCATTCATTTTCATGGTTTTGAATAAAAGAAATTTTTTTTTTAATCAAATTGAGATTAATCGATAAAAATTCGGTCCAATAATAAATTTGATTTTCATAAAAAAAAAGTTGAAGAACATTCTGGCATCTAAAAATCAAAATTTTGAACAGTAAAATTATAATTTGATCAAAAATAACTTTTCGTGTTATATTGTTAATGCTTTAATTTTTGTAGGTTCATTTATTTTTTTACGAATTCGTATACCATAATCAGTGAAATTTTTCTTCACTTAAAAATAGAATGCTACAATTTATTTACGTGAAATGTTTAATTATAGTGAATATAAATTTTTTTGTTTAGAAGGAAATCATGCCAATTTTCTAGAGATTTTTTTCCATTTAAAACTTTTACTCACTTGGGACTGATGCAATCTATATGTATAAAATATACAGTATCTAAAAGGTAAATAACATACGTATAATAAAATGACAGATAGAGTAAAATTACTAAATAGTCGGAAAATGTATCTTCGAATCAATTTGTTTTCGGTATCCTGAAGGTTAAATTATAATATAATTCTAAAAAAGATGTAACGTAAAATAAAGATGAAAACATGCACATTTAAAATTATTCAAAATAAATTAAATTATTAAAATATGTTTCTACATAATAAAATAAAATTTTTTTCAGGATCACAAATAGTTTTTAAATCTAGCTCAAATGATTGTAATATATTTTTTATTATCATCTAAAGTATATTCATATTTCAATACTCAAACTCCAATAGGTTTGAACATTCACGCAGACTTAAACATTTAAAAATTAAGTGTTGCGAATAAAAATATAACTTTAAAAAAAAAAATAAAATAAAGAAGAATCGAAATAGAAAATGAAAACACCTTTGAATTTAAATTAAAGTTTTTAACTTTTATTAATCATGCAGATTGTATTTTATAACAATATATGACAATGAATTGCAAAAATATCCATATCTATCGAATAGTTGAAGAAGTCATTTTAAAAATATCCAGAAAGGTTTATAAATCATAAAATATGAGCTTTAAGTCGATGCCTACGGTGTGCAAGTCTTATTTAATTTTTTGATATAAACCATAAATAGATTTTAATAAGATGATGTACATTTCATAAAGTAAGATAGGCAGCGTTATTTGATATTTTCTAACTAGAACAAAAAACTACTTTATGTGAGAGTTTTTAAAAGAACGAGATATATAAGGAATAAATAATACTGAAATGTTTACATTCTGGAAACCAACTTGACTAGTGTTCTACATGTTTTGTGACAGCTTTTATTGAATATTTTTCTGTAGAATTATAGTCTATTCGACTTCAAGATTCAATTTTCAAACGACTATCTAGTTTTTAAGCATTAAGCAAAATGAAATTCGCTACTTTTTTTTAATAGTTACTTTTTTCTCCAAAATTTTTTTTAGTCAGCTAATACTTAAAATAATGTAATTTAAGAATTTAAGAATTCAAAATATTTTTCCCAAACTGAAACTTTCAACTTGTAATTTTTGATGATGCATCATCATAAAATGGCTATGAATCACTAAAACATTTTTGATAAAAATAATTTAAGTTAGAATAAAAAAAATTAGTTTGAAAGTCAAATAGCCGAATTTCGCCTTTTAAATTTTTGATACGTATAATTTAAGGCCTTTATTTTCAACACATCGATTATATTTATTTTGCATTCAAGAATTTTAGTTTGAATAAGAGAAATTTCTGAAATTTTGAAATTCTAAATTCATAATTTTCAAATCATTTCAAAATTATTTTTCAGAAATCATAATCTAATCGACAAACATAATTTTAAAGTAAATAGACGAAATTTCAACACTTGAAATCATTTTCTGAATAATCTGTTAAAAAAAACCGCAAGCAAGTAATTTTTTATTTATTTTCTGAATTTTTTTTTTCTTTATGTATTTTTAAAATTTAAAATTTAGATCAATTTTAATTTTTTGACCGACAATTTAAATTAATTTCATCATTAATAAAATTAAAATAGCGAACCACATTTCAATTCGAGTTTCAATTATTAAAAACGACATTGAATAAACACTGATTGTTTCCCTAAAATTATGATTCTATAGATATTCAGATCAATCTAACATTAACATTTAAAAGATTTTTTTTTTTCGAATTTAACAAGCTCATCGTCTTGATAATTTTCGCAATGGTATCGAAATCATGTTTTTATAATTGTAAAAAGTTAAAATTAGTTAAAATTTGAAATACATTTAGGATAACCGTGAAATATTAAACTTAAAGCTTGAGTTTTTGCTGAAAATTATTTTAAAATTTTCTTATACATCTACATGATTTTAAACTTGAAAAATGAAAAACAAAAATTGCTATGATTTTAAATTTTAAAAAATTACTTTTTCAAAACTCGTTGCGAATACAAATATCAAGAACAAAAATAGAAAAAAAAATTGCAAAAATTAATCGAATTTATCATTAAAATATTAATTTTTTTTATTTCTTTTCATTCTTTTAAAATTTTAAGTTTATAATTCAATATTTCAAATATTATCGGTAATTCTTTTAGAAAATTTTGATAGGATCCGATAAGACTTTTTTGTCATGAAAATCAAATCAATAATATATGTGTATCTGACAAATTTTAAATCGAAAATCTACTTTAAAAGTCATATATCAAATGAGCAATTCTATTATAAAAATATTAATTTATTCAAAAATCTTAGGCTTTATGTGCTAACGAAATGAAACAGAGTTTTATGATTTTTGAGAAAGATTACGATTAAATTTTAAGGTATCTAATTTATATTATAAATAAATTATAATTATTTCTTGTGGTACCGAGTATGAATTTTTTGATTAATAAATTCAAAAATTTTTTATATATATCATCTACATATCTAATTTTTGATATAATCATTAACAAATGAATAAATTTTATACTTATAGCTGAAAAAATTACATAAAAGCTTTTAAAAAAAAATATACCGAATTGTACAAAAAAACTCACTACCATTAGGTTTCAATTTTTTACAAGAATTCATTTTCTGATCAAGAAAGAGTAAAGAAAATGGTTAAAATTTAAGTTGCAATATAGTTTTTTTAAAGGTAGTTGTAAAAAAAAATATTGAAATAAAATTAAAAAATGAAATAAATTTTAAAAATTTTATTGAAATGTCTCTTTATTTTTTCAACTTGATACTTTATCTTTCTTTACATTTAAAAAATGAAAAAAATTTTGAATGCTTGATTTTGATTTAAGATATAAAAATAATCTAAGACCATATTTCATCGAAAATGAATTCAATCTTATCACAATGCATTTTTTCCATTTTATTAAATATTAAATTTTTTTATAAGAAATAAATTAATAAAAGATTATAAATTTTAAATAAAATATTAAAAATAGCAAACATAATTAAGTAAAGGAATGAAATTTATTATTTTTAAAAAAATCATAACTTTTCGCTATATTTGAAACCTCAAATAACAAAAAGAAAATTTATTTACATATTACGATCAAATCCTAAGATATATCGTAATATTTAAATATTTAAATATTTACATAATTATATAATTATATAAGCAAGTTACATAACTGCGTATTACGTGTTTATATAATAATAATATTATGTTTATCACACAAAGTATAAATTTTCAATTTTTTTTTTTTTAAATTTTATGCGAAAAAATTAGATTCATTTTGTTAAGTTTTTAGAATTAACATATCCAAATCACTAATTATTGAGTAATGAATGTTTTTGTTAATTTTAATTAAAAATTTGAAATTTTATTTTTAGTTTTCACCTTTTCAGATTCATAAAGAAAGTTAATTTGATTTATGTATCTTTTGCTTGAGTTTTTATGAATTTATCTTGATTTGAGGATAATTCAATAAATTGTTTTATTTAGTTTGCGAAGTATATGTATACTTGAATTTCGACAACAAATTTTTTATTCATATATAAAGAAAAATTTCTAATGAAATTATTCTCAAATTTAAATAACTCATAAAAATTCAAGTAACTAACTTATAAATCAATTTATTTTTTCATATAAATTAAGACAACTTTCTAATATTTTTTTTTTTTTGATATGGGTTCACACAATTAAAAGACTAGAGGTTAATTGTAAAATTTTTTTAATATTATCAGTAATTATTTAATCATCATTAATTAATTATCAAGAATCTTTAGTTTGAAAAATTGATAAATGATTCATTTTCATCAATGCACAATTTTAATTATACTGAAGGGAATATTTGATTGAAATAGAACATGAATTATTCATTTTAATCCATCGAAAGAAAAAAAACATACATTTTTTTATTAAACAAATCTTGAAAATCGTCAAATTTGATATGAATGATTATGAAAACATGAGATGATAATTTATTTTTAATTTTTGACATTCAAAAAATTTGATTTTTTATCGCATCTTGAAAGTGGAAATTTGAATGAATTGTAATTTTCAAAAAGCATAACACATATAAAAATTATTTGGCTATCAATAAAATTAAGATAAAATAGGTAATTAAGATATTTTATTCTTTTTGGGTGCAATTTTGAATCGTAATGTCAGAATAAATTTTTTTCAAAAGCTAGACACGACAACAAGCTAAGTGTAAATTGAACAAATTTACATATTTGAAAACTTAAATTTATCACTTCGAGTAACACTTTTGCTTATAAACCTGACGGCACTAAGGTTATCTCCAAATTTAAAATCATATTATAAATTTCGACTTAAAAAATTAAAAATTAGTTTGAAGCAGAATGAATTAAACACTTTGCAAAAGAATAAAAATTATTCACAAGCGTTTCTAAAAAAATGAATGCAGAAAAAATATTCGTAAAAAAATTCATATACTCTGACACGCATTACCTAAAGCATTTAAAATTTTTTGTTTTTTTGAAAAATTTACAGTATGATTGCATTAAGAAAACAAAATTTAGCACTATTAATTATTATTGAATAAATTAAAAGTCACACTTTTATTTATAAGCCATAGAAACAATATCAAGTGATAACAAAACGAACGTGCAATATAACAAAGTGTTGTTTAACATAATGTTGTGACTGAAACTATTATTAATGATAGCTTAAATACAACTGTCTGGAAAGAATCACACACACACATACAGAAAACTTAGTTATAAAAAAACTGCACGATTCGCCGCTATGCATGAGAATTCAATTTTCCGGAAATGTAGGTTGGTTTTTTTTTTCTATTCAAAACATACGCCGATTTTTCGATTCAATATTGAATGATAAAATAAGTTATATTAAAATCAACAAATTTTTTTGCCGTCTTTTTGAAATAGTCTCATTTCTATATTGCAAGTAATGCTCAATACGAAAAAAAACTATAAATCGATACAACTTTCTAAATATAAATGAATGCAGGTAAAAATTAGAACATAAAACAGGAAATTATTGAAAAACTTATGAATAAATTCATTTAACTCATTAATAATCTAATGAAATCCAATAAGTATCAAACAAAATAGTGATCACACTCTACTTTTATCTTTATCATAGGCACACACAAAACATGCATCGAAAAAATACATGTGAAAATTTTATCAATTTTCAATTAGTTATTTTTTAAATTCGAATCAAATAATTACAAAGGATAGAAATTGACTTCTAAAATGTTAAAAATTTTCAGCTTATAAATTAAATATTTAGCTTGAAACTATCTCTTCGAAATTTTTCTGAAGTTGAACCACCTTTTAAACATTTAAAATTTAAGGTGCATTTTAGAAACTTGAAGGTTTTCTGAAATCGTCTTTTTTATATATATTTATTTTATACAATTAAGCTGATGATTGAGCTAAAAAAATTAAACCAAATAAAAAAAAATATTTTTAAAATGCATCTTTCAATAAATCAGCCTTTTGTTTTATAAAAAACAAAAAATTTAATTAAAAAATAAATTTTTTTCATATTTTTTGCAATTAAAATGGCATCAATATATCGAAATTAATGAATTCAATTCATTTGTGAAAAACATTACATATTTTAGATTTTTATCTTATACCAACTTAATTTTCTTAGCAGTGAATGCTGTAAATTTTTTTTTAATTATAAAAAAAATGAAAAATTTATGCTCAATCACCTTTTTCGATTCTCAACTAATTCAAATAATAAATTTTTGTTAAAAACAAAAAGTGAAGTTTATTATCAATTTTACTTTATTAAATAATTCTTATCTATTAAAAATAATTAAAAAGCTATCTAATGTTTGATGGCTAAAAAACTTGAAAATAAAAAAATTTTTATATTTTGGAATTTCGGAACTATGATTTATACTTTTTTCATTAGCCTTTCAATTTTTTTTTCTTATTTCACTTTTTGTTTTAAATCCAAACAAATATTTTCAATTTTTGTCAAAGTTTGATGAATACTCATAAATACACTAAGTATCTATTATTTTGGTGGTTTCATCACATTTAGATGTCATTTTGATACTTTTTTTTTTCATTTATCCATATTTTTCCTCCAACTAATCTGAATTTTTTTTATAATAATTATAATTCGTCATAAATGTCGTTATAATTATAGTTGATTAAAGATCGCCTTAAACTCAGAACAAATGCTGAACAAGATACTCATGTATTAGCAATGTACTTTTTAAATTTTCATACATACTAAAATTGTGCAAACCTATTAAGATATTTTATATTTTCAAATTGAAAATATAGTTTTTTTTTCAATTTACCATTTTGACTATATATATGTGAACTTTNNGAAGACATATAATTGAAATCGATGAAATTTTGGAAGCTGATTTCAATATTTTGGTATCATTCATTTATTTGTTTACTTTTTAAGCACACCTTTAGCACTGATTGTGAAAAAGAAAAGTTTATGGTTAAATTCAAATCTTTTTATCTGGTTTTTCTAAGCATCCTTTCAAATGAACGATTTTCGTATACTGTCTGATATATGCATATTTTATTTGTAATTTGTTAAGCTGACTAACTCCTGATATGCTAATTAATATCACAAATGTTACATTTTTCAAAATGATTGCAAATAAAATTTTTTTCATGTGAAATTAATTGCTAAAATTGTATCAAAGTTATTTTATACAAACTGTTTTTATAAATTGTAAATTATCTTAAAATGTATATTACTAATTTGCAAGATAATATCTAAAATTTCTCATTATTTTGATGATTTCTAAATACACTAAAAAATCCAATAAATTATGAAAATTGTCTTAAGTTTTTGTCTACAATTTTATTTTATTTAATATATTTGATAATATTTTTTCTTAAATTAGAAATAATTTTGTAATGGAAGATTTGTTTTGGTTCACTCGTCAGAAGTCAAAAATATTAATTATAAATTTTAATAAAATTCCTAAAAAAATTAGCAAAAATATTACTTAATCATTCGATAAAATATTTAGATTTATCACAGCGGGGTCTTAAAAAATTGAATTTTTTTTTTCGCATAAATTTAATGATAAATTAGGTATTTTTATTTTGCGTATATATAATTAGATTTAAACTATTACACTTTTGAGTTTGTGCTTGGTATCCAATATATAAAATTTCGAAGTTTGTTCTAATACATAGGCTAACCGAGAATATTAGATTAGAAACAAAAGTTCACATATATATAGTCAAAATGGTAAATTGAAAAAAAAACTATATTTTCAATTTGAAAATATAAAATATCTTAATAGGTTTGCACAATTTTAGTATGTATGAAAATTTAAAAAGTACATTGCTAATACATGAGTATCTTGTTCAGCATTTGTTCTGAGTTTAAGGCGATCTTTAATCAACTATAATTATAACGACATTTATGACGAATTATAATTATTATAAAAAAAATTCAGATTAGT